>CAUYQG010051168.1:0-39697 GCA_963574415.1 Tarsius wallacei | reverse complement strand
GCCTCTCAGCTACCGCAGCCTCAACCTGCTGGGCTCCGGCGATCCTTCTGCCTCATCCTTCCAAGTAGCTGGAACTACAGGTGCATGCTACCATGCCCAGCTAAGTTTTGATTTATTGTAGAGACGAGGTCTCACCAAGTTTCCGGGGCTGGTCTCGAACCCACGGGCTCCCAAAGTGCTGGGATTACAGGCTGAGCCACGGAGCCTGGCCTGGATGTGTCCTTTAAACAAAGGGTTATTCTAATTATTTAAGCCCAAGCTAAGAATGTTATGCTAGCTGAGAATGTTAGGTGTCTTCCTTGAGATTTGATGTTTAACAACAGGATTAAAGGACAAACACACTTAAAGGATGGATACACTGATGCTTGGGCTTCCACCTGAGCTATTGCAGCTGCTAGCCTTTGAATTCAGCAGGCAAAGTATTTTTGATTGATTTGTCTAAACTGAGTCAGTGGATGACTTTATTTATGAGACAGTATAAACGAAATATTTATTTGCTGTGTTTTCTTTTTTTTTTTTTTTTTTTTTTTTTTTGAGTTGGAGTCTCACTCTGTCACCCAGACTGGAGTGCACTGACTCGCTCCCAGCCATCACAGCCTCAACCTGCTGGGCTCCGGCGATCCTTCAGCCTTCCAAGTAGCCGGAAATACAGGCGCATGCTACCAGGCCCGGCTAGTTTTAGGCTTATTGTAGAGCTGAGGTCTCCAAGTTGCCCAGGCCGGTCTCGAACCCGTGGGCTCAGGCAATCCACTTGCCCCACCCTCCCAAAGTGCTGGGATTACAGGCTGAGCCACCGAGCCCAGCTGCTGTGTTTTTTCTTGATACTGATTCTCAAAAGTACCACTTATTAAAAAGATGATATATTTACTCAGCAAGCTGGGTAAGGCAGACGTTGTGAGGGGAGTTTATGTCTGGTACTCTAGCCTAGACACAGGCAACAAGGAGTGAGAAAAAGTACGTTAGTCACCATCAGAGCCTGGGCAAGTGTAACACAGGTAAGAGGAAAGCCATCTGATGGGAATGTGCAAACTGCTGAGACGGAACATTTCAGCCAAATCTTGCTGAGGCTGTGGGGAGGATCTGTGCAGCCCAGTACTCCAGGACAAAGCACAGCTGGGATTTGTCCTCTGGTTTTGCTTTTCCTACAGCTGCTTTGCTATTTGTGGGTGACTGGCTGACTTTCAAGGAGGGCGCTTTGGCCTCTCTGTTCAGTATAGGTACCAGGATGAAGTGTGCCGTGTGGATCTATCTCATCTGGGAAAGGGCGGAGGGGTTGGTCCCAGGTTGCTGGGTGTAGAAGCAACCCCTGTGCCCACCCCTTCACATCCGGAGCTCTTTTGCCCTTCACTTTTTTCCTGCACTTGCAGTCTTCATTGTGATGGAAAGAGGCATGGGGAGTTAGGTAGGAAAACCAATGCAGTCAGAAGGAAAAGGGGGTTGTGTTTAAGGTGTAGATCTCGCAAAGCTGTTGAGAACCTTAGGGCTGAACTACCAACAAATGCCCTACCTAATCATTTCTAAAGTGTTGTTATAGAAGTTTCTAATATAAAAGGAGGTTTATCTTTCATTAGGGAAACTCTGAAAGTGTGTTCAGAATTCTATGCCAAAATTTAAAAATGATTTCTGAGATTACTTTGCCTTTTTGGCAATGCAGAGTCTTTTCCACTAAATATTCTAACAGCAACAGAATTTACTGAATACATTTTGCACTCCCCTTCCATTGAGGAGGACACATGGGATCTGTTTCCCCTCCTCCTTTACCAGGGGCAGATGTGAACTACATAGCTAAGATTTTGCCATGTGGCAGTGAGAAATGCTGGCTAGGATGAGCAATTTGTTGTAATCACACCGTAAGGCACAATGAATCTGTGCATTCATTCGTTCCTTCAGCTGACATTGACTGAGTTGCTCTGCAAAGTATTGAGTCTACTGAGTAGCAGACGCAAGACAGTCCCCGCCATGGTGGATTTACCATCTGGTGTGGGGAATAGACAATAATCAGAGTGTACGTAGAACTGCAACTTCAGCAAATGTGCTTGAAGAAGGATCTGTGAGACCTGAGAGTACATTATGATGTGTGTGGTAGTTGAGGGGTTCCAACTGGGGAGTCGGGAAGACTTCATGAGGAAGTGAACTCACCAAGCAGAGGGAACAGCTTGTGCAAAGACCCTTTGGTGTAGGAGTAGGTAGTATGAGTTTAGGGTTCTACGTGAAGACCAGTGAGGCTCTAGAGGAAGACAGGTCAGACCATGCCCTGTAGGCCATTCTCAGCCTTTTTTGAGCTTAACTCAGGGTTTTGACGGGAAGGAGGTGAAATGATCAGATCTGCCTTTTGAAAAGTTGCTGTAGTCTGTGATGGGAGAATCAGCAGGAGGTGGCAGGAGCAGTTGGACCAAGGTGGTAGTGGTAGAAACAGAAGTGGATGCATTTGAGAGCTCCTGGGGAGGTAGTGTCTTGTCTACAGGGTGTGGTGATGGGTTGGATGTGTGGAGGCCGACTTCTGGTTTCTGGTTTGCGTAAGCAGATGCATGGTGGTGCCCTCACTGAGATAAGGAATCCTGAAGGACCAGGTGTGGGGAAGATTGAAAGTCTGGATTTGCACATGTTGTTAATAAGTTTGTGACTGTGATGGATGAAATCCTTGCAGCCTTTCATTATTATAGCTGGTTGCCCCTCCCCCAAACAAAAGTGCCAGACTTCTTAAATATAGTATTTTAAAATCCAAATAAAATAATCCACTAGCAGTTGATGTTTCTCCTGAGTGTCTGTACACACTATCCATACTTAAAAGAAGGGTTAATTTAGTGCAGTGTTCTCAAATTTTGGTGTATATAATTATCTGGAGACTCTTGATTCCTGGGTCCCTGGAAGTCCTAAAGACTCCATCTCTAGGGTGAGTTGCACCCAGGACACTTGTGGGTTTTTTTGGAGTCAGAGTTTCACTCTGTCCCCCAAGCTGGAGTACAGTGGCACTCTCATGGCCACCGCAGCCTCCACCTGCTGGGCTCAGTCGATCTTTCTGCCTCAGCCTTCCAAATAGCTGGAGTCACAGGTGTGCACCACCACACCCGGCTAATTTTTTATTTATTGTAGACAGCGGTCTCACCAAATTGCCCAGACTAGTCTCAAACCCCTCAGGCAATCCTCTCGCCTCTGCCTTCCAAAGTGCTGGAATTACAGGCGTGAGCCACTGTGCTGCAGTCTGGCACTTGTGTTTTCTAGAAGCTCCCCACATGGTTGTGACGCATATCAGTTTGCGAACTGCTGATTCAATAGGAAAGGGGCACTTTTATATATTTCTTTCTCCTGCAGCCCCGTCAAGTCCAGTGTGATGCTAAAGCACTCATTCAGGCAAACACCCTCATAGGCTTGGGTGTGGACACCCGATCGCCTTCTTAAAGTTCTAGTTTAAATGCCATGGGTGCTATTGGTATTTGGGACACGACTGGGGGCAGGGAAAGGGAGACAGCTGAGTGGATAGACAAGACCAGCTAAGATGCAAGGTGGCATCCCTCTGATTTGAACTTCTCTCTAAAGAGTCCAATCGCAGAGCTTAATTTGACAGTGATTCATGTTCTCTCAAATTTGGCCTTAAGGTTGGACTTTCTCAGTTCGGTGTAGAGAAGCAAGAGATCCCATCTCTTGTTGCTCTTTTCTCGTTCCTTCCACACTGGCCTCTTTAGTTACTGTCCCAAATAATTGTATTCTGATTTCTAACAAAATGTTGAATAGTTTTATAAATACTTACAGTTTGTGAAAGGAAAATAATGTCACTTAGTGAATTTCCATAATTCTTTCTTTTAAAATATTTTCTAACTTAGACTTAAACTTCTGTGTATCTTTGGCAATTTGGAGATTCTTAGGATGCTTCGATATGCCTGGTTTCTTAAAGTATTTATACATTTGAACTCTATGATCCAAAGCAATAAAATTCACATGGTGAATGCATTTTGAATTATTCCCTTTATTCTATTTTGTTTCAGTAGTAACTGTAGATTCCTCAACAACTCCAATTAGTTTTTAATTTAAGCTCTAAGTATGTGTTTGCCACCTCTAATTAAATATGGAATGCTTATTGAAGAGACCAGAAGATTGCATTTTCTTCTTTCTAATGTATTTACCATCCATGGCTGTTGACATAAAAAATAGAAATCCTTTTCCAGACTTCAGTAAATAGTTTTGTTTTTTTTTTTGAGTCAGAATCTCACTCTGTCACCCAGGATGGAGTGCAGTGGCACACTGCTCATGGCCACTGCAGCCTCGACCTGCTGGCCTCAGGTGATCCTTCGCTTCAGCCTTCCAAGTAGCTGGAACCACAGGCATGTGCCACCACACCTGGCTAATTTTTTTAATTTATTGTAGAGACAAGTTCTTGCCATGTTGCTTAGGTTGGTCCCCTCTCCTCCACCTCCACTCAGTGGGATTACGCCTGGCCTGTAAATATTTTTTTTAAAGGACCAAACAGAATCATTTAGCTATAATGTTACTTAGAGACTTTTGACTAAAATAAAATGCTTGGTATATAGTAATGTGCGTTATTTCTTCATATAAAGTGAAGACACAAAGAGCCATGAATCTGCGAACCTCAGTTTTGTCATCAGTAAAATGGAAGTAAAAAAAGTTTAAGTGAAAAGAATGTTACATAAAATAAACCAAAACAAGGTTTTTATCGTGAAGTTCAAACAATTCACTATAAGCTCTGTGTTTCCTTCCTCTAGATAAAAGCTGGTGGAAGTTTTACACTTTCCAGTATAATCTGTTAGCTAAAATTTTGGATTCTTTTAGTTCAGGTTAAGTTTGTCTTAGGCCTTCTTGGGGAAATGGCAATATGAAATGTTTGGGTTATTTAGTAAAATACAGCACTCTCGTTTCACCTTCTTTTATTATCTGTGAGTTCTAGCTGTCAGGATCCCCTCATCGGTCCCATGGGCTCCTTCCTCATGTACTGAAACCCTATTATATGCCATTATGTGTTCGGTGCTGGGACAGTAAGACTGGTTTTGCATTTACGGAGGTCTCACCCTCTCAGGAGAGGCAGATGTGGAAAGAAGGCACAACAAGGCAGTGTGGTGCGGCACTAGCAGTCGCAGAAGGTGAAGCGTGCACTGGGAGCCAGCGAAGCCCCTGACTGGCCAGCGCCTATGGGTGGGTATTGAGGGATGCCAGCGCCCAGGTGCCAGGGCAGAGGGCATTTCAGGCAGCATCGGACAGTTCTGCTTTCCTTTATTCAGAATAAAGTCCCTTTTTAAAATCCCTTATAAATGGTAATGCTTTTCCAAGGAAATGGAAAACTTCATTAACACCATAATTATCCTTTTAATCTAATAGACTTGAAAAACCATAAAAGCAAAATAAAAAATTTCTTTTTTTTTTGAGTTGGAGTCTCACTCTGTTGCCCAGACTGGAGTGCAGTGGCCGCTCCCAGCCACTGCAGCCTCGACCTGCTGGGCTCCAGCAATCCTTCCGCCTCAGCCTTCCAGGTAGCCGGAATTACAGGCAGG
The DNA here is from genome assembly GCA_963574415.1 of Tarsius wallacei. NCBI lineage: Eukaryota > Metazoa > Chordata > Mammalia > Primates > Tarsiidae > Tarsius > Tarsius wallacei. Next base: position 34,196 of record CAUYQG010051168.1, on the reverse strand, counting down.
CGCTACCACGACCGGCTGATTTTTTGATTTATTGTAGAGATGAGGTTTCGCCAAGTTGCCCAGGTGGATCTTGAACCCACAGGCTCAGGCAATTCACTCACCTCGGCCTCCCAAAGCGTGGGATTACAGGCTGAGCCACCGAGCCCGGCAGTTTCTACGTTTTTGAATGGTTGCTTGGGAGGGGAATATATATATATATATATATATTTTTTTTTTTTTTTTCCTCAATAGCTTTAGGGAGTACAGATAGTTTTTGGTTACATGGCTGCATTGTGTTGTGATGAAGAAAAGTCTGGGCTTTAAGTGTGCCTGCCTCCTGGCCTGTGTGCATTTATACCTGAGAGGTGACTTCTTGTCCCTCCATCCATCCCCCTCCCTTATGAGTTTTCAGTGTCCATTTTACCCTTCTGTATGTCTTTGCAGTTCCTTAGTTTAGCTCCTACTTACAAGTGAGAACATGCGGTTGGATGGTTGTTTTAAAAAACAACAATATACAACAGACACCAAATAAGGCCCTCAAAGCCAAAAGTATTTACTTGCTGATCCTTTACAGAAAAAAATTGCCTATTCCTCCTTCTAGAATAAAAATAATTGTTGGCTAGGTGTGGTGGCTCAAGCCTGTAATCCCAGCACTTTGGGAGGCCGAGGTGAGAGGATTACCTGAGTCCAGGGGTTCTAGACCAACTTGGGCAACTTGGTGAGACCTTGTCTCTACAGTAAGTCAAACAATTAGCTGGGTGTGGTGGTGCGTGCATGTAGTTCTAGCTACTTGGAAGACTGAGTCAGAAGGTCGCCTGAGCAGGTTGAGGCTGTGGTGGCCATAAACATGCCACTGCACTCCAGCCTAGGCAACAGAGTGAGACTCCAACTCAAAATTAATAATAATAATAATAATTAAGCGTTTGTTATAACCTTGTATTTTTTTTGGCTAGGCTAATAATATTTGGAAGCATATCCACCCCATTTGTTCCAATTTCTTGAAAATTGTTGTTAAAGAACACAGGATCTGTTTTATTAGCCAATATTAAGTGCATCATAGGCTCTGAGCCTGGGTGTCTATTGCAAAAACTGTCACCAAGGAGCCAGCATCATTGGTGCCGGTGTAATATTTTAAACAAGGCTGGTGTTCATGGCATTTCTTTGTTTCTATAGAGTAAGTGGCAGTATCTTGTGTCACACTTGCTAAGCCATTGTATAATGCCAGGTATCTGGCAGATGCTAAAGGAAAGCAATTTGTACCTGATAGAGCTGGCAAGAGGATGTTATATGCATGAACTTCTTTTTTTTCATTGATAATTTGACATTAATTTTTGACTTACTATAGTCTGAGTTTCTTTTTTTTTTTTTTTTTGGAGTCTCACTCTGTCGCCCAGACTGGAGTGCAGTGGCCGCTCCCGGCCACCGCAGCCTCGACCTGCTGGGCTCCGGCGATCCTGCCGTCTCAGCCTTCCAACTAGCTGGAACTACAGGCGCACGCTACCACGCATGGCTAATTTTTTTTTTATTTATTGTAGAGATGAGGTCTTGCTTGCCCAGGCGGGTCTCGAACCTGCAGGCTCAGGCAATCCACTCACCTCAGCCTCCCAAAGGCGCGGGATTACAGGCTAAGCCACCGAGCCCGGCTAACTTATCCTTCTTACCTAACTAAAATTTTGTATACTTTGACCAACAGATTCCCAGCCCTCCCTCCCCCCTCCCCCCACCCCACTCACACAGAAGTAATGTTCTATTGAGTCATCTTGGACACTGAATTACTAAATACTGAAACTTTCCCCCACTTGGGGAAATACAGAGATAAGTTCCTGAAAGGCTTTGTCACAACAATTTCGTCAATCAATGAATACACAACCTAGTTTTATGTATGTTTCTGTATAAAGATGCCATATGTAATATACAGTGTCAATTCATTAATGTTGAGCTCATGGCCAGCACTATAACTCATCCCTGAATGAAACTTCCTTGTATTTGCTCTGTGAAGCACGTCACTGCCTTCTTGTGGTGTACAAAACTTCAGCACTGCACTGGCAGTCTATGTTAAACTGCAAAATCACCCAGGAAAAGCAAACGAATGCAAAAAGTTTGGTACCAAATAGACTACAAAAGGGGCCCTTGTTTATGGCATGACAGCTGAAATAAGAAAACAGAGCATCACCTTGTTTCATCTTAGGTGGGAACTTGCACGTCAGGTAGCTTACAATTCTGTCTGTTCACTGCATGGCCAAAAATGAGCACTAAAGCACCAGGAACACTGATTTGGGAGTTACAAATAAATTTTAGCAAGTAAGCACAATTTCAAACACAGAATCTAAGAATATTGAAAAACCTGCCTGCAAAAAAAGTAACTTTGTATCACTTAACTTAAACAATATTTAAAATAGTACATTTTTCTGTGCCACTCTGAGTCTTTGGTTTCAAAGAATATTAAGTGATTGGGACTCACTTAGAAAAGCAGTGGAATAGAATAATATGGAGAAGCACAGAAAGCCAAAGCAAAACATAAAGAGAAAAGGTATGGAGGGAAAACCCTCCGAGGATTAGGTTGCATTCATTCCTGTATTCCTACATACTCACAGACTGTTATGTCCAGGCATCCTTCAAGGGGCTTGGGATACATACATGAACCAAACAAGTTATCCGGTCATGTGGAACTTACTTTTCATTAAAGAAGATGGACAATAAAATGTTAATCTATGTTACCAGGGATATGTGCTATAAAAAATAAAAGCCAGATCAGGGGCCATCTGGCCTGCCAGAGATAAGAGTGGATGGTGGTAATTTCAAGTTCTACTTTTTCTTCTTCGGCAAGTCATGTGAACTCAGTCATTTTTCTTAATTTCACTGCATCTTATATTCTTTCATTATAGCATGGGGATGATAATAACACATAGCTCATGGGGTGGCTTATAGAATTTGTAGTATTATTGCAGGTGAAGTACTTGGCATGGTGCCCAGCAAACAGTAGGCATGTTTTCTGTATATATTTATAATAATGTGTCACTACAATCATGATACAAATGACACATAGCCCTTCTGAGTCACCACGAGCACTGGGCTTATTGAAGTTTTTTGTGTTTTTTTTTTTCCTTTTCTAACATTTTTTGTTGATGTGGAGATTTCCCCCTCTCTTAAAGAATGTGATTTCCATAATTGTAGAATAAAGAAAAGCCAGTAACAGAAAATGCAGGCTTGAAAGACATTTTATATATCAATTGACTTTTTTTCAAGTATTTTATTTTTTACCATCTTAGAAAAAGAAAGCAGCTGTTTTCCACTCTGCGGTGTTTATAAGTTTCTTGTTATACAAAATGCCTCATTACTAAAACCTCATGATGAACAGAGCTTTTTCTCTGTGGTTCTCAACAACACAACTCAGATAAAACAAAGCTGTAGACATTTATGCATCTCCTTTGTTTCTCTGAAAGTCTAAAATCATCTCCTAATTAAACTGGAAGATATTGTGCATGATTCTTTTAAAGGCTGTAACATCAGAGACTGACTAGCTAGTCAGCTATCCGGTGAGTAGCTATTCACCAACCCTATTTCTTTTTCTTCCTGAGCTGACAGTTATACCCCATCTCCAGTCTCCTTTGCAAGGGTGACTAGTCCTAGCTGAGGAAGGTAAGAAGTGACAGCATCACTTCTAGGCCTGGCCTCTAAAACCTCCCAAAGGTGTTCCTCCTCCTCTGCCCATGCAACCTCAGAAGATGCTTGTTAAAAATGGAGGAGTCGCAAGGTGGAAGGCCTAAGTCACTGAACTAATGCTTGGCAACTCTACGCACCCATGCAAAGCACGATATTGGGACTTTCTGAGTGACAGATATACTTCTATTGGACTTTAGCCATTTACACCTTGGAGGTTCATTTATCATAGCATCTCGCTTTACCCTAAATGAGAGAATAGGAACTACTAAGAATCAAGTTTAGTGACAGACTTGAATTTCTTCTGCCAACACATGCATCTCAGATCTTTACTTATTAGTTCCCAAGAAACAAGGAAATGGCCAGTCCTATATCTCCATAGATACTGGAGAACTTGAAAGCATTTCTGGGATCACAATCTAGTGACACTGATAGTAGAGAAAATGACTGTGCAGTTGATGTTGCTGTGCTCTGTCTTGGGATGATCCCTTTCTTTATGTTGAAGGCAAAGTACCTATTGGATACACAGTCCATTGTTCCACCCAAAAATAGATTTTGCATCTGTAATTATGCAAGTGTTTTCAGTAAACATTCTGGAAAATGCATTGGCTTGTTGATTTCCAATAAGGATGAGGTCATCCATTTCCATTCTTTGTAAGCCTTCTCTGAACCAACCGAATTGACTTATTATTGATCCTGGAACAGTCAAACTGTGAATTTTGAGGGAAGAATCTGCAAAATCAATAAAAAGGCTTATAAGGCAGTCAGGATATTATTAAGAGAAAGAGCCCTACATTTGCCTCAGACCTGGGAGAGCCTACCCAGCCTACCTGCAGTGTGTACCACGATCACGTTTCCCCCTTCCAGCTATCCACACCTGTCCAGAGACAGACACGCCACAAGCCAGACTCCTTCACCATGACGCTGCTCAAGATGTGCTTCATCTATTTCAATTTCTGATTTGCACTGGGGAGAGAAAAGCAATCTATCATCTCTTAGGGGAAAAAAGCCATTTGAAAGAATCTGTTTTGTACATTCATAACAGCACTGCTGGTTCTTGATGAATATCAGATAATAACTGCAAAAGAAAAAAATAGGGAGAAAGAATGAGCAAGGAAAGGATGAAGACAAGAAGGGGAAGGAAGGAGAAAGGGGGAATCTTCTGAAAGTATCCTGAGTTGCCCATAACCCCCAGACACCCCAAGTACTCACTGGGCAAAATTACTTACTTCTTTTCATATATGGAAAAACAAGCCGCATAAGTAACTTTTCATATAAAATAGGTTTAAGGCACACAAATATATGGGCAAAGAATGAAAATTCTATTGAATTTTTTCACGTCTGTAGCTAAAATAATATTCTGAGACGTTATCATTTTTTAATTCAGGTTCTCTTTGTAGTTTCCCTTTATTCTCTCTCCTGCTGCCCAAGGAAGTTGGTCTTCTGTTCATTGCCTTTTGGAAGGCATGGAGAAGAGTGGAAAACAGAAATACTCTATTCTTTTTGGCACTTGATTTATAAAAGACTGATTCTCAGGAGACAATGATAGCTACCGGGTCCACATCAGCGTGTGCTGGGCTCTATTCTAAGTTATTTATATGCATTGACTCATTTAACTCTTTCATCAGCTCTATTATCATCACTTTGTTACACAACAGGAAAATGAGGCACAAAGAGGTGAATGAAGCTACCCAGGTGTGTCTAGCTAGTCCTGACAGCCGAGATTTGAACACATGCAATCTGGCTCCTAAGTCCGTTCTTTGTGCTACCCCACTGCCCACTGCAGGGTTTGACACTGCTATGATGCCTCACTATGCTGACATGCTTTTCCCAACCCTTCTTAGGGCTTTTGAAGAGAAAAAAAGGAATAATATTGTCAAGCTGTGATAAGGTCTTTTGTTTACCAACACAAATGGAGAAAGACTGGCAAACTCAAAAACAGCGCCCTACCCCAAATGCCTAGGGGAGGAGAGGACCACAGGAACACAGGGGACTCTAGGCAGATCTCAGTAGGGCCTCTGGAGGAAGGGGGGCGGGGGGGGGGAAGTGCTCTGTGTGCAGCTCTCAAGGCCCCCAAACCTGGATAGAAGTAGATTTTCCATGAAACTAATGGAGCTTAAGTTGCAGACCCCTTCATTTGCTTGGACCTTCAGTTCTCAGGAAGGAGTCCTGGGCATGTAATCACACCATTGTACATTACTGCAAAAAATCCTTTCATCACAGTCCATCTGGCTTCTATATCTTTTTTTATTTTTTGAGTCAGAGTCTCACTCTGTCATCCAGACTAGAGTGCAGTGGCACGTTCACAACCACTGCAGCCTCAACCTTCTGGGCTCAGGTGATCCTTCCACCTCAGCCTTCCAAGTAGCTGGAACTACAGGCACCCACCACCACGCCCAGCTAATTTTTTGATTTATTGTGGAGACAAGGTCTCGCCAAGTTGCCCAGCCTGGTCTCAAACCCCTGGTTCTATATCTTTTGTCCTGACAAACAGCATCACCTAAGTTTGGTGGTGCTGCATTAGTTGCAGGCATGTTTGCCATGTAGCTAAGGGTACATAGAGTTGGGCAAACGTTTTCTTTGGTTGTAGCAGGATGTAGGTAGGTAGTTGAACTCAATTCTTGTAGAGTTGAGTTATTGCTAGCTTTCTTAGTGCAAGAAGGGCTTCCAGGAATACTCCTCCCCACTGGGTCAATCCATTTACAGGTGCTGGGTCAGAGTTTATTTCCTAACAATGAGCTTGTTTTAGAACTGAGCCTAACAATGGCAGTCCAGAAGAAACAAGATTTAAAATGAACAGAGTGAGAAATACATTTGTGGAAAATCTTGCTACCATCAGAGGTATAGAAGATTTTGTTTTCATCAATGTTTGATCAAAGCATAATTTCTGATGACTCAGTGTTACGGCTGTATGTTTATGTTCCCTCAACATTCATACATTAAAGTCACAACCTCCAGTATGGCTGTTCCAGAGTTGAGGCTTCTAAGAAAGTAATTAAGATTAAATGAGATAACAAGGGTGTGGCTTGAATAGATAGAATGAGTGTACTTATTTTGGAAGAGGTATCAGAGAGTTTTCTCTCTATCTGTATCTGTATCTGTATCTGTACCTCTGTCTCTATCTCTATCTCTATCCTTGTACATACAGAGAGGAGAGGTTTTGTGAGGACACATCTAGAAGGTGGCCATCTGCAAGCAAAGAAGAGAACCATCACCAGAAACTGACACTGTTGTACGTGATCTGGGACTTCTGACCTTCAGAATGTGAGAAAATGAATTTCTGTTTTTATAAGTTCCTCAGCCTATGGTATTTTCTTGTGACCCCTCAAGAAGCCTAATATATTCAGCATACATTGTTATTTGCATATCATTTAAAGATGATAAATAGATGATGAATAAATGTTGATACATACTTGTGCATACAAACATATAGATAGATCCAATTACAGATATAGATGAATGCACACACATATGTACACATATTTACAAACATATATATGTGTATGTGTGTGTCTTTGTATAGTCTGTCTTTGATGGGAATTGTGTGAATTGTCAGTATATATCAGAAGTTATAAAAAATGCTAGCAATATAACTAACAATGCTATTAATTTTTATGTATTCCAACAGTCAATCTATTTTGGTAAAAAATAAAACACTTTTTTATCAGCTATACTAAAGTTTGGTATATCTTCCATTCTTGCTATTAAAATTTGTATCATAAAATCTGTCATAAAATTGGGATAAAAGGATATGCAGCCAAAATGAATGGGGCTTGAGTGAGGTTAAAGTCTCAGAATTATGTTAGATAGCTAACTAATAAAAATATTTTAAAATTATTTCTAGGTTTTGTAATGCTTGTGGTATTCAGTTTTCAAAATCTGTGATTTACTGTAATTTCTTTTTACTTTCTGAATAAATATTTACTTTTCTATTCGTTTTTATTTGTAATTGTGTATGCTATTTAATAGAGTAATTCCAGATAATAAGAACACCTGGGCATGCCCCACGGCAGGCTACACTTTGGTATCCCTGGCAGGATTTCATAAAGGACTGTTACCTCCCCGGCCATGACCTTGTAATGTTAATTTTGTTTTACTTCATTATTTAAATCTGGGCTGGCTTGTGACTTGCCTTGCCAATTGGAACAGTAGCAAGTGTGATATAATCAGAGAACTGAAAGGTGACTGTCATTGACGCTTGTCATTTTTATTGTTCCTACCTCACGTGAACAAGCCCGAGCTAGTTTGCTGAATGGTGAGAGACATGAGACCCTCTCATTCCAGTTGCTCAGTTGACAACAAACACTAATGCACTATGGCAAGCCACAGGTGCATCCCAGGTTATAATCTTCTTTTCTATTCCTGAATAAATTCAACATATTTGGAAATATTTTTATTTTACGGCTTTTAGGTTGAAATAATATGGTATCTGAAGTGAGATTTTTTGGGAATACGTGAGAAATTCCTTGGAAACCATTCTTATCTCAAATATGCAAGCATGAGTCCCTCTTCTCTGTGTCCTTTTAGCCTTATTTTGTCTGGGTCTGACAAGAATGAATTCATCCTAGTACCTGCAACCATCACAGACAGAATTTTAGAATGAGTCAAAAAAGAAAAATACCTTTATTGAGGTCACTTGATGTTAGACCACTGAGATTATGGAACTGTTTGTTACTGTAGCATAACATCACTCCTGCTGACTCATCAACCTCACACTAATTACCCACATAATCTATCATGGGAATTACACAGACTGAAGTAAATCCTCAAGAATAGTATGAAACTATTGTGTTACATTTGTTAATCAGAATTTATAGTAATAGAGGCTGCTGATAATGTCCCTATTGCTTAAACTAAATTAATCAGCTAATTGCAGACTTTATAAAGGACATTGGTTTTTATGAAGGTGGCAGGTCTGTGTTCACCTTGCCCGTGGCTGCCAGAATCTAGTCCGGAAACAAAGCAATTTCTACCATCAGTATGGATCTATCATGTCCAAATGTGCATGTTTACTGTAACTGCCTTAAATGTTCTGTAGTTACATTTGCTAAATAAACAGGGTCTCCCATACCAAACACAGATTTACATACTAAAAATTCAATAACACACATACATAAATGTTTTTAAAAGTGTACAAAAGGCACAATTTAAGCTTATGTCAAGTTCAGCTGCATTTTTATAATGCCTCAAAATAAAGGATTGGGTGTTTTTTTGTAGAAACAAATTTTAAGTTTGATTGACATCAAAAGGACCTTAAAGGCAATTCTTTAACATTATGTTTTCATTCTTCTGTGTTTGTTGATACCTTAAAAAAAAAAAAGAATCAAATATTCCCAATTACATCAGTGTATATCTCAACTTTCTGACAAAGCCACTTAATTACCAGTGGAATTGACTGAAAAGCACCCTCTTATCAGCACACAGCCTCTTTCCTTTGTACAGCCAGCAGGTCTCCAAAAAGCCTCCTGCATGGGCCTTAATTGCTATTCAGAGTTAAGTCCTAGGGCTAGGAGATTTTCTTCTTTCTGAAGGTTTGCCTGTCATTGTGACTGGATTATCTGGCTATTAAACTGTGGTCCTTTCAGCATGCCAACCCTCCAAAGAGACTGTGCTAGAAAATCAAGAGATAAGCAAAGAAGCGACTTTCTGTAAGTATAAGTAAGCATAAGTAGACTCCAGTTTTACTCTTGAAATAGGCTAACAGCCCAGTATGCCACTTATTTAATCTGCAAACAGCTACTGGGTGTCTCCTCTGTGCTGGCCACTGCCAGAACATTAGCACCGTATCAGATGACATGCATTAGAAAAGGATTTTAAAAGTTAGGCTGTTAGGTTTATTTAAGTTTATTTGTTTTCTAAGTTTAGAGTTGGAGAATTTTGGGAGAGGAGAGATGGAGAAGACAGAAGGAAGACTAACAGAATTTCCTGCTCTGTCATGGGAGAAAGGATTAATTAAACAGGACTTGTAAACAATCAGAATCCAAAGAAAGAAATACTTAAACTTGATGAGATTAGAGTTGACCTGTGGTTTTCTTTTTCTTCCAATTATGAAACATTATTTGCATAGTTAAAATAAAATGAAAGTAAAACAGTAACTGCATTATTTAGAATGCTTCAGCCCTAGTAGGATAAATACCCAACCAGCCTTGGCTTCAGCCAAAAAAACATGAATCGCTTCCTTCACAGAGAATTTAGAGGTTTTCCTGTGACTTTGTTTATGCTTCCATGATGTCACATGGAATCGAACCACTTTCCGTCATTATTCATTGTCGTCTTCTGCGTGTTGGCTTTTTCTCCTCTTGGCTGTCATCTCATGGTGACAAGATAGTGGGAGCAGCTCCAAGCATTACGTGTGTGTCCTGAGAGGAAGGAAGCAGGTGACACAGTGGCTTTTATTTTAGAGGTCCCCCCAGCGAACACTCCCCTTCCCACTGAAAAGAGGCTAAAGAAGTGAGCTTCTAATAAAGCACATCTAGGTGGCTATGATTAACTGTGGCCAGACTCCATGTACTATGGGTGTGCATGCTGTATCCCAATGAAATTGAGGGTTCTTTTTTTTTGAGTCAGAGTCTCACTCTGTTGCCCAGGCTGGAGTGCAGTAGTACACTCATGGCCACACCAGCATCGACCTGCTGGACTCCAGCTATCCTTCTGCCTCAGCCTTCCAAGTAGCTGAAACTACAGGAGCGCACTATCATGCCAGGCTAATTTTTTGAAATATTGTAGAGACGAGGTCTCACCAAGATGCCCAGGCTGATCTCGAACCCCTGGGCTCAGGCAATAAATTGAGGATTCTATTGGCAAGAAAAAAGGTAGACTCGCTGCTGTGTGGACAAGTTAAAACGTCAGCCCCTGACATTCACCGATCCCTATACACCCTTGTCTAGGGTCCTGAAGATAATCTGATTCTCAGCTGGGGCTTTTCTACGTCCAATATCCATAAGAAACAAGATATGAAAACTTTTGGTTCTGATCTACTGATTCAGTTTTGACACTCCACACAGTGCTGCTTCTTGGAGCCCTGCTTATTCAGGTGGGTGGCCATCAGAATCCAAAGTCTATATTATTCTGAAATTTTGGGGGTTAATTTTGGATCAACAAAACCTTCTTCAGTGAATATGAGAGGCCTAAACAAGTCTTTTTATTACTTGTATAAGGCCATGTGGATCCTTCAGTAGACAAGAATCATGCTTCTGTGTCAGCACTAAGAACAATCCCAAGGAAGAGTGAGAAAGCCAGTTCTCTGCTTGAGGAAATCCTGTGGGGAAATATGCTTCTTCCACAGGTCTGTGGGAGGAAGAGAAGTAGGCAAGAGTGAAGCAGAAAGAGCCACTTCCAAAAATTCATCAGCTAACACCACCTTTTGGAGATGGTTTCCATGATTGACTTTCTCCATCCAGGCTACCTCGGCTTTATGCTTGTCTTTCATCTCCCGTGAGCTGAGCAGTCCCCTCTCAAGATGGCTGACGTTCCACTCTTTTTTTTTCTTCTTGAACATGTTTAGCTAAATTCTTTTTTTTTTAACATATTTTTTATTTTATAATTGTGGGGTACAGTTAAGGATTAGGCATACAAATATGCATTGTGCAGGTACCCTTGTTGATGAGATGTGCCCCCCCATCCCCAGACAGATATTGACTACCATTAATCCCACCTTCCTTCCCCTCCCTGCCCCCCCATTGTTTCCCACCACTGTCAATCCTTTTTTTATAGTATTATGATAGTTGTTCAAGGTCCACTTATGAGTGAGAGCATGTGCTACTCAGATCTTTGTTTCTGTGAGAGATCACTCAGTATTATAAACTCCAATTCCATCAAGATGTCCATCTTGCCTAAGACAATCTACAGATTTAATGCAATACCCATCAAATGACCATAAACATTCTTCACAGATCTAGAAAAAACAATACAGGAATTCATATGGAAACACAAACTACCAAAAATAGCCAGAACCATCCTCAGCAAAAAAAAAAAAAAAAAAAAAAGCAGGACGTATCACAAAACCAGACTTTAAACTTTACTATAAAGCTACAATAATCAAAACAGCTTCGTATTGGTACAGGAAAGGCATATAGACCAATGGAATAGAATTGAGATTTCAGAAGCAAAATCCCAATTTCTCAACCAACTCATCTTCGACGTTCCACTCTTAACAAGATCTACAGACAAGAATTTCCTTCTCTAGTTTTCTGTTTCGCAAACAAAAACAGCTCAGTTTCTCGGGTGTGGGAAGGATAAAGAACACAAGGAGATCTGAATGTTATATCAGGGGAATGAGACTAAAGACGTTTTAGTTCTTGCAAAAGAAATGGACAGAAAGAGCATCCTGGACACAGTAGAACAATCCATGAAGTCACATCTTATGCTGACTTGGCTTCTAAAAACAGCACACATGTGAAAAGTAGCCATGCTCAAAATTGCTCACTAAACCATAGTCAGGTTTTCCTCCAAGGACACAGATCAACAATTTTGGTTGCACAACAAGACACACAACCTGACAATTATCTTCCTTTACCATCTCCTTTTTGAGATATTACTAATGTAGCTGAGAATTCAAGCTTTTGAAAATGGTTTAGTTGCTGTTTTTAACTTCCCAATGCAGCTTGTAGGAACAGTTTTTTTCTTTCTTTTTCTCTTTGGGTTCCCCTTACATAACGATCCTATGATTGTGGTTAAGCACATACCCAGTCCTCTAATTGTGTACTTGCTTGAGAAATTTCAGAGGCTGATCTTGGAACAAGCTGTTCTTGGAACCTCATTGTTCAGAAATCACCAGCACCTGAGGACTTCGTGACGGGATTCAGAAGTCACCCTGGGAGCCTTGGGAGGTTCATCTATAGGCTGACCACAATTGAGCTGATGCCTGGCAGCTCTCCAGGTAAACAATAATTCAGGATGATTATCGAAACAAGGCGTATAACCCTATATCTTGTATGACCCCTGAATATCCCTCATTGCACCTCTTCCCTATAAAATCCCTTACACGGGATTCAAAGTCTCATCTCAAGATTTTGAAAAGATTTCTCTGAGACATGAACCTGGCCATTTCCCCATCTGCAGGCTTTTGGAACAAAGTCACTTTCCTCATACTACATCTCGTGCTTGTTCATTTCAGCCTGCAAACAAGTAGCAGAAACTTGCAATCTGCAACACTAACAGTAGATCAAGGTGATATTTTCTTTCTGCAGTAATTATAATAAACTGCTGTCCTTCATCTACAGGTTTGTCTGATGGTATTTCTGGGGTAGTTGATGTTGAAACCAGGAAGCCTAAGATCAGAGCCATAATTACACATTTAAGATTTCCTGCTATCATAACGATACTCTGCCCTTTGAGGAGAGTATATTTACCATCTGTATTTCAGCCACTGATACATGGTTTGGCATGTATATTTTCCATTTCGCTCACTAAAACTCTTCCATCAGTGGTCTCTGTGTTCAGGTAAGAGGCAAGTCTGGAAATCCTATTGATGGTGAATAGGAAACCACTATTAAAATTCCAGTGCCAAGGGAGCAGAAATGCCAGTGAAGAAAGAAAATCTTCACAGGACCAACCCAAGGCAATAGCTCTTCCTATTATTTGTCCTAAAATTGTACTCTTTAAAAGGCTAGAGGGCAGTAGGAAGATAGATTAAAATGTCTAATCATGGGAATGTTCTAATTCTAATTTCAATCATCTATTAGTACCCAGAGTATTATTTATGCAGCTATAAAAATAAAATTATTTAGTTGCATGGATAAACTCTAATTTTTAAAACCATTTCTCACTCATAAGCAGACCATGAACAATTATCATAATCCTATAAGGAAGGGATTGACAGCAGTGGGAAACTGCCAGGGGGGAGAAGGGCACACTTCATCAATAAGTGTACCTGATCTCAAACCAGGTGAAGTGGGGACCAAAGTGAGGTCCAAATTTTACCTGTACAATGACCATTTGTATACCTATGCCTGAATTGTACCCCACATCTTTAAAATAAAAATTAATTAGTTTAAAAAATGAAACCATTAAATAAGATTGAGACTTGTCAGCACACATAAAAGAAATAATTTTGCATTCATATTAAAGGGGATAAAGTATAAAGTATACTCTGGTTAAATATACCATTTTGAGCTAAGCATAAGTAGTAAATCTTTTATTTTGGACTACCAATGATGCTATTCACATTTCATTACATCTCATCCCCGAACTTCCTTAATAGTCACTTAAGGCTTGGAACTAGGTGGAGCAACACCCAGTTATAAAGAGGATCTTCTTCTCATACCCTAACACCCACTTCCCAGGTGTGTATGTCAATGACTCATTCATTCTTCATTACATTAACACAGGTGAATGGAGTGCTTTCTAAGGCCAGGTATTTTGTCATGTTTACTTATATTTGTTTTGTAACTTCACATATGTTAGCATTATCATTTCATGGAAAAGAAAACTGAATATTAGAGAACTTAAGTAATTCACCCAAGGACACTATTATAAAGTTTGTATTTGGATCCGTGGCTGCTTCTGCAACCAAAGATCAACAACACCAGTGTCAACTTTTTTCATTGGAAAAGGCATTGAAACGTAGTAGTTTTGATAGGTCATCTTACTAAGGATTGATTCATTATATTCCTTTCTTGTTCCCTTCCTCCCTCCTTCCCTTTCTTTTTTCCTTCCTTCATTCTTTGCTTCTTGACTTTACTATTTTTTTCTTTTTTCTTCATTAATCTAGAAATACAAATGTTTGGATAAACAAAAGATTTATGGTAAAGCAATTGATATTTTGTCAATGTGAAACAAAGTATCTCTATGTACAGAAACTTTGATTCTAAAATTCCAAGTCTACTCCTGTAGTTGGTAATACACATCAATAATGCCACTCTCATTTAATTATCTTTCATCCTTAGCCTTTCTTAACAGTCATTTAAGGCTTGGAACTAGGTGGAGGAAGAGCCAGTTATAAAGAGGATCTGAATCTCAGAAGAAAATGTTGCCTGGGGGAAGATTTGGCAGTCATTGGCATAGGAACAGTAATATATATATATATATATATATATATATATAAGGGTGAGAGATCAAGGGAGAATACGAGACTTGAGACCAGTAGGCTGAGAGAAAAAAAAATCAAGTCAACCCACAAACCAATGAACAAGCCAACCCTCAGGACGTAGGCTCATAGAAAAGGCAGGCAAAGGTGATGGAACCACACAGGGAAAGAGTATGGTGGGGTGAAGTCATAGAAAGTCCTAGTGGTTGAGGAAGCCTTGTGAAATCAGAAAGAACTGGGTACAAGACATAGTAAGTTAAATTTGAATTATCAAGGTGAACTTTTAACCTAAACCAACATCTAAAAGTTGCCCAAGAATAACACCAGCCCAACTGCCAATGCCTGTTGGATCCTAAGATTTTGGTCTCCAACACTAGTCCAGCCAAAAAATTAAGGATTGCTTGGAGAGTGGCTGATTCTAAGCCTTGAGGTAAAAATAAAGTCAGACAGTGACAGTAACTTTCTGATGCTTCCAGAAAGCAAGAATATTTTTTAAATATCAAAAGGCAGAGAAATTTAATAAAAGGTTCTTAGAGACCCAGATGTGCAAACCATAAGCTTTAAAAACAAAACTCACAGTAATGGATTATTAAAATATATTGAATTTTTAAAGGTAGTGAGCTAATTGTATTTAAAGAAGAAAATTTAATTCAAAAGAGAGACTATCATAGGATGTTTTTATTTAGCTAAGTGCAGGGTACTTATTAATCACATGGTTGAATGTATGTGTAACAAAATTAACGATATCAATTGTATGATGTTTTAGAATATGCTTTAAATGTAACTATAGTAATGTGCTTTATAATAATTGACATTTTTACTTGTTCTGTTTGCTATTTAGGGCCTATGAAGTAATTATAAAAGAGCAACCATTTTAAAGTGTCATGTAATTGCTCTAAGGAATTTAATAAATGTTGTCCAAAGTTTGGTATTGAATCTTCAAGGGCTGAAGATTTTATGTCTTCATGTGTAAATACATAAAATATAAATTTTGCTGTGGGTGTTCCTTCTTTCTTACCACTGAACACTTTGAATAAATATTATTTATTGTATTCATTATGTGGCTGTATGTGTGTGTGATTAAATTAAAATTAATTTGTCAACTATATGATGTTTTCCCGCCGTTGAGCTCAGGTTAATAAAAGTACATTTTTAAGCAGGCAGTTATCAACAGTGCTCAAACAGGACTGGAAATGTTCATTTGATTTGTGTGTAAAGGTGGACCAGGGTGACTGCCGCAGAGCAGATTCAGTTGATTGAGTGTTGAAGCAGGAATCCCAGATGGTGAGAATCTTGGCATGGCATTAGCCCCTAAGACTAAAGAGCGAGACAGACTTAGAAGTGTGCAGAATCCCAATGAGAGCTTATCTCAGTGTTTGGAAGATCAGTGGCCCTGCCAGGAAGGAAGAATATGGAAGCTGTGCAGAACAAAACTAAGTAATCAACAGATCAATATGCCCAAGTTCTGACTCCCATCGGAACCAGCTGTTATGGGGTAGTAACCAGGACTATTTTGTCACTCCATATGGAAACAGGGACAAAAAGACACTTTACAAAGGTGGTGAGAAAATTCATCCACTGCGTCTGCTGCTCCAGACCCCCATATTAGATTTGGTTTTTATCATAGAGCACACATATCTGGGCAAAGAACTGTACACACAACTACAAAGAATTTTTGGGGAAAAAAAAAACTGCAACTACTTTAGTTAAGCAGTTCTGAATTGAGAAATCCAAGCTGGCAAGGGAGTTCTGGGCCCTGAGAGGGGCTTCTTGATGGTGGCTGCCCCAGATTGCTGCAGCCCCTAAGGCTTCAGGTCCAGGCCTCTGTACACAAAGTCCCCCGGAGTGATATTAGCCTGGTTGCTGGGAGGGCCTCTGCTCCCTGCAAACCCAGGACATCCTAATAAATCTAGATTAGCAAGACCCTGCAGCCTTCCAGGATCTGAGTGGGTAGAAACTGCCAATGACTTTGCCTTTTTTTTTCCTTTTACTATTACTATTTATTTTTTATTTTAAAGATATGGGGTAAATTCAGATTTAGGTATACAAGTGGTCATTTTACAGGTAAAGTTTTTGGTCCCTACTTCGCCTGGTTTGAATCAGATACACTTATTGATGTTATGTTCTCCTGGCCTCCCTCCTCTGGCAGTATCCTGCTACTGCCAATCCCTTTCTTATTGTATTATGGTACGTGTTCAGGGTCCTTTTATGAGTGAGAACATGTGGTACTCAGTTCTTTGTTTCTGTGATGGATCCCTGAATATGATAGATTCTAAATCCATCCAAGTTGCTGCGAAGTCCATAATTTTGTTCTTCTTTGTGGCTGCGTGATATCCCATCACGTATATTATTACTTTCTAAAAGCATCTTCCCCAGTTCCTATGCCTCTGAGGTTGAGAAGGCACGGACCCGGTCCACAGGTCTGAGCTCTGGTCTTGAATGCAAATTACAGGCAGACAGAGCAGGCAAGCACCTTCCTAGGGGGATGACATGGAGAGGTGGTCCAAGAAGGCCAATGGAAGACGAAGGTAAGGGAAAGGAAAAAGTCAGGAGACCAAAGGAAAAGTTCTCATCTAGCTGACAAGTTCTCATCTTTAACTGCATTCCACTGAAGAGATAACTTCAACAAATCCTGAAGAATAAATTTTCCTGGGATTGTAATCCCAGCTTTCTGGAAATGTTAAAATATTTTTTCTTAGGACGTCTTTTAACTCAGCAAAGTTTAGAATCAATGAAAGTGACGATGAATATGTCTAAACTGTGCATCTTATTTTTGTATTAAGGTGAGGGAAAATGAAGGAATTTTTTTTTTATTCAAAACATTTGTTATAGCTAAGATAATTTATCATATTATGGTATAGATTTATCTTTCTTTTACAGCTAAAATGTAATTTAGGAACCGATTTTTGGCTTGTGGCTTTTAGACATTTATCTAAATACAGAAACAAAATCAAGATGTAAAGATAACTTGTTTGTTTATTAGATTTCTAGGCTTGTTTATACACTTAAGAGAGTTTTGCTTTTTAGATAGCATGTGAATTGCTTAACAAGATGGCAGATACAATAAACTTACAAAGGCAGTTTAAAATACTAAAAGAAATATAGTTAAGCCTTTAAAATGCTTTCCTAAAATAAAGTGTATTAGATAGCAAGTAAAATATTAGGATTTATAGGTTGAGTTTAACAGCTTATGAAAAATCTTGAGTTTGGATTCTTTTATTTTAACATTTTTATTAGTTACTTAAAAGACAATAGCTACAGATGGCCTTATTTCCCTATTGAAGGCATCTTGAAGGCAACAACTCATACTAACCTAGTGGAGTAAAGTATTACTGGAAAGAGGATTCAAACCACTCTGGGAATTGCAGGTGGATAATGGAGCAGGAAACAAAAACCCATTCATGGAAACCACCAGAGATGAAAAACTGGAGCATCCAAGAGCAGTGTGGCAGGCTCTTCAAAATATAGAGCTCAGGGAAATATATGATCTAGACTGCTATACAATAGCTGTGAATTTAAAACACATGCACATAGAAATCATAACTCCATACTATTCAGAGATACCATATAAGGACAGGGTGGAGATTAGGATAGAGGGAAAACGATAAGATGGGACCTCCCAGGGACAATCATGGTAGGGCCATTAAAAAAAAAGAAGACTTAAGATCAACCAAACTCCCATTGGTACTTGTGTTTAAATTTTTTTTTAAAGAAAAAGAAAAGAAAGGCAGAAAAGAAGGCGGAAGGAAAATAAACTAACGGCCTTCCTTGGATCTAAGTTGAGTCTAGTCCGATTCAGTTTTCAGGACACCCTACAACTCAGTTTTCTTGTTGCAGGTTGGGAAAAAATACATACATACATACATCTATGAGGGGGAATCCCTCCAAAAAAATTAATTTTTGGAAGGCAGGTGCCTTGTAGTACAGGTTTCCTCCACTAGATGTGTTCTACAAACCCATCAGCATCAGTGTACCAGCTATCATTGTTGTAAGAGGCTGCATTTGGCTTCAGTGAATTTTTTTTTTATTCTTTCAACACATTTGCCCATTTAATGATGAGTGATTTACAAGCACACCTGCCCACACCATGCTGAGTGTTCAGCAGTTTTGGACCAAAAATGGCAAGATCCCTATGCCCCACCCTCCCTATTCACCTGATCTTGCCCCAAGAGACTTTTTTCTGCTGTTTCCCTGGATGAAAAAGGTCCCCAAAGGGAAACGTTTTGCCAATGTGGAAGAGGTGAAACAAACAAACAAAAAAATCGGCAGAAGCCCTCAAAGGTACCACAATGGACACGTTCAAAAACTGTTTTGAGCAGTGGAAAAAGCATCTCAACAGGTATATTGAATCCAACGGAGAGGACTTTGAAGGTAACTGAAGTTTAAACATGTGAGAATAAATACACACTTTTAAATTAATAAATAGGTAAATTCTGGACTTTTTTTGGGTCCTCCCTCGTATATATGGTTATATGCTTCTGGGGGAAGCACAAATTAAGAATTAGCTTCATGATCAGAGGTGCAAATACTACATAGTTTGGGTTTTTGCAGTTTACATAAATGTTATTAGGATGCAATTTATATATGAAAAGTATATCCACTGAAGTGTACTGTTAGGTGATTTTTAACAAAAGCATACCCTGTGTAACCACTGCCCCAATCACGATAAAGCACATTTTCCTCACCCAAAAAAAGTTCACATGAGTTCCCTCTGCTGCCAATCCCTCTCCATCCTTCACCAAAGGCAAACATTATTCTGCCTTCTTTCACTATGGGTTAACCTTTTCTGTTTCAAAATTTTACATAAATAGAATCACATAGTATGTACTCTTTTGTATCTAGCTCCTTTAACTTAAAAGAATGCTTTGAAATGCATCCAGATTAGTATGTACCAATAGCTTCATTCCTTATCATTACCAAGTAGTTCAAAAGTAGTTGCAATATTAGTAGTTCCAAAAATTTTAGTAAAATTCAGTAAATTTAAATTTAGTAAAATTATACACTCACCTGTTGATAGATACTGTTTCCAGTTGTTGCCTGTTATGAATAAAGCTGTTATTAACATTCACCCAGGAGTGGAAATGCTAGATTATACAATAAGCGAATATTTAACCTTATAAGACACTTCCAAAGTGTTACCCAAAGTGAGCGCACCATTTTACATTCCCACCAGCAGCGTATGAGAGTACTAACCACTCTATCTTTTTGCCAACACTTGATATAATCACTTCTTAAAATTCCAGACATTTCGCAACCGTGTAGTTATAGTTCATTGTTTTAAGTTACTTTAATAACTAGTAATTGAGCATACTATCATGTGCTTATTGGCCCTTTGTATGCCTTCTTGGGAGGTGTCTGTTCCAATACTTTATTTACTTGCATTTTTTTTTTTTTTTAGTTGGAGTCTCACTCCTTTGCCCAGGTTGGAGTGCAGTGGCATGCACACTCACGGCCACCCCAACGTCGACTTGCTGGGCTCCAGCAATCCTTCTGCCTTAGCCTTCCGAGTAGCCAGAACTACAGACGTGCATTACCACGCCCGGCTATTTTTAATTTTTATTGTAGAGACGAGGTCTCGCCAAGTTGCCCGGGCTGGTCTCGAACCCATGAGCTCAGGCAATCCATTCACCTCAGCTTCCCAAAGTGCTGAGATTACAGGGTGAGCCACCGAGCCCGGCCTGTTCCAATACTTTAAATTAAAATTTTTAATTGGTTTGTTTGCCTTCCTATTATTAAATTACAAGAGCTCGAGATACGAGTTCTTTATCAGCTATATGTGCTATGAATATTTTCTCCCAGTCTGTGGTTTTATTAAAGGTAGATTTTAGAGAGCAGGAGTTTTTCATTACAAGAGATTTCTCACTTTTGTTTTTTGGAACTTCAGCTTTAAGAAAATGCGAGCCTCATCTTCAGTTCGCTACGTGTCTGTTATTCACTTGGGATGCTTGAAAATTGTAGAATTGAGCTAGAATCCAGGCAAGTCTTATCAAAGTCCAAGAATATGACAGCCATTTTGTTTATATTAGTAGCTATAGTTAGTAGGTGTATACTATGCAATGACTAGTGGGTGAAATACTTCATATATAATATCTCATTTAATCTTTACAAGAAGGCTTACTGAAGAAATTGCGAATTAGAGTAATAAGATTATTAGACTAAACGCATATAAAAGCATATATATATATATGCTTTTTTATATATATATAAAATCAGTGGCAGAGCTAGAGTCTGACTCCAAAGTCTTTTGAATCTTAGAAATTATGCAGTGTCTAAGAAGTATTTGTATACTCCAAAGTCACAAAGATATTATTCAGTTTTACTCTAGAAGTATTATGTTTTAGTTCTGACATCTGGGTCTGTGAGCCACTTGAGTTTACTTTTGTGTATGGCATGAGGAAGGATTAAAGTTCATTTTCCCTCCACAGATATCTAGTTGTTTCTGCAAGAGCTGTTGAAAAGACTATCCTTTCAGCCATTGAATTATCTTGACATTTTCCTGGAGACCCTATGGGCCATGTATGGATGATCTATTTCTGGAACACTGGTCTGTTCCATTGATTGGTATCTCCAGTCTTACACAGTACCACAATGTATCGATTACTGTAACCTTTGATTATGTCTTGAATGCAAGTAGTGTAAGACATCCAGCTTTGTGGGTTTTTTTCCAACATTATTTTGGCTACTCCAGGCCCTTTGCATTTTCATATAAATTTTAGAGTCATATTATTAGTGCCTATTTTTACTGGGCTTACAATCAGTTGAAAGGTCAATTTGGGGAAGGTGGACATCTTAATAATATGAAGTCTTCCAATTAATGAACATGATGAATTAGGTCTTTGGCAATATTTTATAGTTTTCAGTGTACAGATCTTACATATATTTTATAAAATATGTCCCTGAATAGCACAGGTTTTTCTAATGCTATTGTATATAGCATTAAAAATTCTTAATTTTCACTGTTCATTGCTCTTATGGAGAAAATCGATTGAATTTTTACATTGACCTTATGCCCTGAACTTTGCTATATTTAATACGTAATACTTATAGTCATTTTTCTGAAGGTTCTTCATGATATTCCATGTACAAAGTCATATCATTTATTCCTTTCTGACCTGCATGTCTTTATTTCTTTTTCTTACTGTGACACACTGACTAGGGCTTACAGTATAACGTGAGCATGCTGGGTTTGCTGTGACACTGGGCATTTATTCCACCCCCTTCTGGAGTGACTTTCCATACCAAAATAGGTGGAAAGCTAAATATGAAATTGCCCGGTCTTCCTTGCCACCAGGGCTCTACAAAAATCTGATAGATTCCACCAGTTAGGTGCACCTACACACATCTGGAAAAGTGGTGCTCAGCTGAGGGCTCTCTCACTTCTGCTGTTTACTGGTGGCAGACGTGGTTGTAGAAAGGTGAGGATTTGTGCAGGGTCCAGGCTTCAGTTTCATGGTTGTCAAGAGGCAGTTGCAATGGCCTCAGCAGCTTCCTGGCCTTTGAATTGCAGCTGGAGTGCTTCATGTGCTTGTTTTGTTCTGCTCTTAATTCTAATCGTCCTAGTGGCAGGTTCCTGATTCCCTACTTTCCTGATTATGGTGGAGAAGGTAACTCCCATGGGAGGTCAGTTTCATGGTGTCCAGTGAGTCATTCCTGGATCTCAGCTTGTAATCCATTCTTCCGGCCTTTTCAGTGATTTTATAATGATCTAATTCTCTGTATTAAATCCGTTTAAAATATTTCAGATGGTGTCTGTCTATCAGATGGTGATACACATGGCCAGGACAGACATTCAACACAGGCCTAGGCAGCCAGTTACTGGTAGGGGTAGAGATCAACAGTTAGTTGGGGATGAGAAATCAAGTCCTTGGGGAGACGGGTATGCCAGTCTCCATCACAAGAAAACTTTCCTAGTTATCAGGGAACCAGAAAATTCTCTTCAGTGTAGGCTGGGCTGTAAAGCTCTATCCTGGGCTCTTGGGACTGCTCTTATTGCTATGCCTTGGAACCAGTTGGGTCCCAAAGCACAGGATGAGGTCACACCTTTGAGACAGGTGAAGCCATCTCAACAATGACAGTCAGAGAGACGCGGGGGCAGGGAAACAAACGTAGTGGTTTAAAGTTTAAGAGAATGATTTGAAGGCAAAAAAAAGGCATAATGTGTTTAGCACATATATGAGGGGGGACCTAAAAAAACCCAGAATTTATTTATTAAAAATTGTGTATTTACTCTGCTATGTTTAATCTTCAGTCACCTTCAACGTCTTCTCTGTTTGATGCAATGTACCTGTCGAGACACTTTTTCTACCGCTCCAGTTTTTGAGCTCATTAATTTTGATGACTTTTAGTGCTTCTACTGTATTTTTGTTCCACCTCTTCCACATCAGCAAAACATTTCCCTATGAGGACTTTTTTCATCTGGAGAAACAATACCCAAAAAAAAGTCACTTGGGGCGAGATAGGGTGAATAGGTAGGATAGGGCACAGGGTCATGCCGTTTTTGGTTCCAAACTGCTAAACACTCAATGTGGTGTGGGCAGGTGTGCTTGTAAATCACCCATCATGAAATGGGCAAACACATTGAAAGAATCTCCCCAAAAAATTCACTGAAGCTGAACGCAGCCTCTCACACCAACCTTGCTGGTACACTGATGCTGATGAGTTCCTAGAACACTTACCTAGCAGGGGAAGCCTGTGCTACAGGGCTTCTAAAAGATAATTCCGGGTTTTTTGGGTCCCCCTTATATGGTACTCATTGCCCCAAGATATAAAGTAGATATACACACTGAGGGTGGCAAAAAAATGTATACACATTTTTAAGAGATGTTAAGAGCAGTTTGCCACGCCGGGCTTGGTGGCTCAACCTGTCATCTCAGCACTCTGAGAGGCTGAGGTGAGTGGATTGCCTGAACCCACGGGTTCCAGACCAGCCTGGGCAACTTGGCAAGACCTCGTTTTTACAATAAAAAAAAAATTTAGCTGGGAGTGGTAACATGTACCTGTACTTTTGGCTACCTGGAAGGCTGAGGTGGAAGGATTGTCGGAGCCCAGCAGGTCGATGTGGGGTGGCCGTGAGCATGCCACTGCACTCCAGTCTGGGCGACGGAGTAAGAACTCCAACTCAAAAAAAAAAAAAAAAAAAAGAGAGCAGTTTGCCATAATCAGAAGGGTGAGGATGCTGATGGCGACCACTTTGAGCACTTCTTGTAATTGTATTAGTCAAATATGACTTGTATTCATGTTATTGAGTGGTACAATCTTAGTAGTTTTTTCCTTTTTTAAAACATGTATACATTTTTTAGCACCCTCTGAATATATTTAATTTTTCATGGAGACGGGGTCTTGCTATGCTGCCCAAGTTGGTCTCAAATTCCTGGTCTCAAGTGATCCTCCCACTTTGGCCTCTTAAATTGCTGAGATTACAGGCATGTGCTACCATACCCGGCCCCCTGTGTTTCTCTTCATACACTATTAAAAACTGTGATAGCTAGACAAGTTGTCTAGTCCATTTGTCATCCAATTTAGAAATCTCCTCAATGTTACTCACTAATGGTTATCCAACTCTTGAAGATTTGGGGTGTCAAGGGGCTGGTTATTTCACAAACCTGATGATTTCGTCTCTCCAATCATCAGAAAATGATTTCTTATGTTGCACACCAAATCATCCCTTGTGGTTTTTTTTGTCTGAGTTAGGTAAGCACGTGGTCTCTTGCTACTTATCTCTGTCTCCAAGTATCTCTAGTATCTGTTCCCCCTCATACAATGCCCCAATTTCCTCTTAGGATGTTATATCTCTTCTATCATCTATGGTTTTCAGAGGAGACCTGTGTGACTGCCTTCCATGAAGAAACAAGGGCAAAAATCCTTCCTTTCCTTGGTCCCATAAAACTAGGCCAGGGATGTGACTGGGGTTTTTGTTGGTTATATGCATCTCTCAAGATTTTTAATCAAGGTAGTGCAAACAGAAGGGATCATTGGAGGTCACTCCAACTACACGTCCAGTTATGAGGCAGTGGCTAATTGGTGTAGTATGTTCTTGAAGGGTAAAATGTCCTCACAAGGCCAGACAATTTGAAAAACTGTAGCCTGGAAATTAGCAGGTATCCTCTCTTAAGAATCACCCAAGATTTTCCACGCACTAAGGATAATTTTTCCCACCAGAGGACACCTGCTTGTTTGTAAGTAGTCATACTGGTTCTACTTACCACTGGTTACCCCTGAGAGGCTGACAGAAACCTGCAGTCTTTACTCAGTGGCTTTCTGTCACATTCCACGGTTTCTCAAAGCAACATCCGGGGACCACCTGCACAAGACTCCCTGGGAAGCTTGTTTGGAATGGAGAGTCTGGGATGCCCTCTAGATCTAATGAATCAGCATTTCTGCAGGAGTCTAAAGGAGGGGAAGGAGCGGGGCATTTGTGTTTTTAACATATTCTCTAAGTGATTCTCCAGTATATTAACATTAGAGAATTGCTGAACCAGACTCTAAATTATTGGAGGGCTGGGGACCATGTCTGTCTTGTTTAGGATTATATTGCTGACACATGGCCTGGTACACAGAAGACACCTAGTAAATAAAGGTATTGAAGAACCAATATACTTTCCCTTACATCAACAACATAATTCTGATTGTATACAAATGTGTAAACATCAGTGATGAGGCTTCACTTACAATTACTGATTGAATTATAGCTCATGATGATATTGTAATAAAAACTTATTTATGTAAGTTGGTAAGAACATTCATGTCAAAAAATCAGACCATTATTGTGACATTTTAATAGCTAGAGTTCTTCTTTGATTTTATGGGAGTCTTGCTTTCAGCCTACATTCCAATTCTTCTTCCCCAGATGGCACGGGTATGTCCTAGATGAGCCCCTACATGAGTCTAATTTCAACTGTTGTCCTATTAGACTATTTTGGGGCGGAAATATTTGTTTATATTTAGTCTTGCTGTTCATCTTTCTCTTAGTTACTTCTATTATGCCTCATAGTTGCAGAGTGAAAAAAATTCTAAGATGAATGGGCCCATGAGGTGGTGGTGGTCATGCAATGACTTGGAAGTTGCAATTCTAAGTGACTCCCTGTGTTAGTCAGTCTGCCTTGTGTTGCTATAAAGGAATACATGAGGCTGTAATTTATAAAGAAAATTGGTTTGTTTTGGCTTACCATTCTGCAGACTGTACAGGAAGCACAGTGCCAGCATCTGCTGGGCCTCTGGTGAGGCTTCAGGAAGCTAAATCATGGTG
Organism: Tarsius wallacei; assembly: GCA_963574415.1. Classification (NCBI taxonomy): domain Eukaryota; kingdom Metazoa; phylum Chordata; class Mammalia; order Primates; family Tarsiidae; genus Tarsius; species Tarsius wallacei. The sequence continues at coordinate 8,286 of CAUYQG010051168.1, read as the reverse complement.
GAAGGGAGCAGGCATGACACATGGCTAGAGCAAAAGCGAGCGAGAGAGAGAGTGAGAGAGAGAGAGAGAGGGAGGGAGGGAGGGAGGGTGGGAGGAGATGAGAAGGTACTGGGCTTTTTTATACAACCAGAACTAACAGAGGGAGAACTCACTCATGATCACAAGAAGGCACCAAGCCATTTGTGAGGGATCCGCGCCTGTGACTCTAGCCCCTCCCACCAGGTCCCACCTCCAACACTGGGGATCACATTTCAACGAGAGATTTGGAAGGGACAGACATCCAAACGATGTCACTCCTCAAGAAGGAGGGAAGTCATAGCCTTTCTTTGTTTTTCTTTTCTATTTTGTAAAAAATGATTGTTTTTATGCTCTGGTAGAACATGAATAATGGCAGTTTTTTTTTTTTTTTTTTTTGAGTTGGAATCTCACTCTGTCACTCAGACTGGAGTGCAGTGGCCGCTCCCGGCCACCACAGCCTCGCCCTGCTGGGCTCCGGGGATCCTTCCAACTCAGCCTTCCAAGTAGCCGGAACTACAAGCGCGCGCTGCCACGCCTGGCTAATTTTTTTGATTTATTGTAGAGATGAGGTGTTGCCAAGTTGCCCAGGTGGGTCTTTAACCCTTGGGCTCAGGCAATTCACTCACCTCGGCCTCCCAAAGCACGGGATTACAGGCTGAGCCACCGAGCCTGGCCGTAAAATGAATCTTGAAGAAAATTATTTATTCTTCCTCCCCAAATCCTTTTCCACATCACAGGTCAGCAAACTTTTCATAAAGAGCCAGGTAGTAAATATTTTAGACTTTGGGGACCATATGTGGTTTCTGATGCACATTACACTTTTCCTTATTGTATGATAATTTAAAAATGTAAAAGCCATTCTTTGCTCACTGACTATACAAAAATAGTCTATGGGCCAGATTAGGTCCACCAGCCAGCTTGCCAACCCTTCATCTAGACAAAATAACATTAAGCCCTCAACAATATGACTTGGTTGCTAGAATTCTCCTAATCCTTACATGGACACTGACTAATAAATTTCCTCTTAAAAATACAACATCAGAAGGAGACTGCTGTACCCAGCAGTGGTTGGTAAAAACACCCCCCACACAGTTGCCATTCAATCCTGTTGCTTCTTCTGAACCCAGAGGGTGGTGCCAAGCACTGGGAGTAAAACACACAAGTATAAGAATGGTTCTGGATGCCTATAATCCCAGCACTTTGGGAGGCTAAGGTGAGAGGATTGCCTGAGCCCATGGGTTCGAGACTAGCCTGGGCAACTTGGCGAGATCTCATCTCTACAATCAAAAAATTTGTCAGGCGTGGTGGCGCGTGCCTGCAGTTCCAGCTACCTGGAAGGCTGAGGCAGTAGGATTGCCTGAGACCAGCAGGTCGCGGCTGTGGTAGCCGTGAGCGTGCCGCTGCACTCCAACCTGGGTGACAGAGTGAGACTCCAACCTCCCCCACCCCCCAAAAAAAGAATGCTTCTGGCACTCAAGAAATTTATAATCTAATTGAAGTGACAGTTAAACTTATCCTGAGGAAACAGCAGATACGATTCTGTGCCAGATGACTGTTAGAGATAAAGGGTCTCACACTCTGAGAAGCAGAACTAAGGAGCTTGTATCAAAGATACTCACTATTTCTTGAATATTACCGGACAGGGTAACTGCCTACACTTTCTATCTCCCTTGTTCTTCAAAACAAACAAGAGGTAGGCATTACTTCTATCCCTGTTTTATAGGTGAGGTTTAGAGAGTTGAAGTAACTTCCCAAAAACCACACAGCTAGAACATGGCAGGGAAGCCTTTGAATGTGGTCTGCCTGGCCCGAGTTCTTTGTCTCTAGGCTGTCCTGCCTTCCCATCAATACAGGCTGTGGGCTCCCAGCAGCTAGCTTCCCAGCAGAGGCTGGCATATCCCTTCCTCCTGGTACTGTAATTCTATGGGATAAGATACCCAGGAACTCCTTCAAGAGCCTCCTTTTGGGGCAGATGCTAGAATTTGAAAGGATGGGCAGACTCAGGCTGACTGGCTAGGAGATCAGGAAGCAGCACCAGTAAAAAAGTAAAATCAGCCGGGCTTGGTGGCTCAGCCTGTAATCCCGCGCCTTGGGAGGCTGAGGTGAGTGGATTGCCTTGAGCCCGTGGGTTCGAAACCCGCCTGGGCAGGCGAAACCTCATCTCTACAATAAATCAAAAAATCAGCCGGGCGTGGTAGCGCGTGCCTGTAGTTCCAGCTACTTGGAAGGCTGAGGCGGAAGGATCGCTGGAGCCCAGCAAGTCGAGGCTGTGGCCGGAAGTGGCCACTGCACTCCAGTCTGGGCGACGGAGTGAGACGCCAACTCAAAAAAATAAATAAATAAAATAAAATCAAAGCCGGGCTCGTTGGCTCAGCCTGTAATCCCGCGCCTTTGGGAGGCTGAGGTGAGTGGACTGCCTGAGCCCGTGGGTTCGAGACCTACCTGGGCAACTTGGTGAGACCTCATCTCTACAATAAATCAAAAATTAGCCGGGCATGGTAGTGCGCGCCTGTAATTTCAGCTACTTGGAAAGCTGAGGTGGAAGGATCACCGGAGCCCAGCAGGTTGAGGCTGCAGTGGCCCGGCCACTGCACTCCAGTCTGGGCGACAGAGTGAGACTCCAACTCAAAAAAAAAAAAAAATCAAATAAAAAGCTCAGGAGCGCTGTGAAAAGCAAGACCAAGTATAGAAAAACCCAGTCTCTTACAGTTTGGGAATTTAATCATTTAGGTTGCAGATCTCTCTGGATCTCTGAGAATTTGCAATCCCACTTTAAAGACTAAAAAAAGCTTCAGTTTACTAACAGTAGGTAGAATCTTTTCAAAATGTACTGCATATGCCTCTGCTTCCTTAGAGTATCAAAAAAAAATACTTTAACCTTTATGACTCAGATGTATCATGAAAATGGTGTGATTGGCCGGGCTCGGTGGCTCAGCCTGTAATCCCAGCACTGTGGGAAGCCGAGGTGAGTGCATTGCCTGAGCCCGTGGGTTCGAGACCAGCCCGGGCAACTTGATGAGACCTCATCTCTACAATAAATCAAAAATCAGCTGGGCGTGGTAGCGCGTGCCTGTAGTTCCAGCTACTCGGAAGGCTGAGGAGGAAGGATCGCCGGAGCCCAGCAGGTTGAGGCTGCGGTAGCCGGGAGCGTGCTACTGCACTCCAGTCTGGGCGATGGAGTGAGACTCCAACTCAAAAAAAAAAAGAAAATGGTGTGACTATGTTGCAACTCAGTGGATATCACTAATGCTTATTATGGTGTAGACATTTATTTGCTCCTACCATAAATGATTCCAGTCTGGTTTCAGTTTTAATACTTAAGTCTGTTTTTCATTAATTTCTGTTTCTTAGTTTTCAGCCATTGCTTCTTCTTCTTATTTGCTTCTAATGGTCTCTTCCTAATTTTTGTCTTTAGCTAGGATCTCAGATAACTAAGCTTATTGTATGTAAAACAAGAATAATTTTCTCTAAGTATAGTACCTGTAACTTCGATGTATGACTTCTACTACATGAATTTTGTAACATCTATTTGGCTTCTTAAAATCCTCATTTTGCTAACTTCAACTTTAAGTTGTACTGTAATTCTTAGTAGGATTGCGGATAAGGGCTGTTGTTCCTCCTTCTAGAATGGAAAGGAGCAGAGGTTTCCTCAATTGTCTCTTAGAATCTGACAAGTTCTCACTGACTGGTAAGCTGCTACTACCCCCCACAGAGTTGGGGGTCGGGAGGTGTGATAAAGTAAGGTCAGTGTTTGATGTTTTAATGCCATGGATATGTGTGGGAAGACAGGATAAAAAGATCCATGGTCAGTTTTGACTCTTATAAATGTCGTTCCTTTAGGACCTGATCTCTTCATGAGAACATCATAAAGGGAGCTCTAGAGACCATGAACCCAAGAGACTCACTCACTGATAGTCCTTGCGCTGTCAGGATTGGCTCTAGGCCCCTGGCCAGAGTGTGCCCTTGCTCTGTACCACCTCAGGCACACCCAGTCACCCAGCCTTTCTTTTCTCCCCTCTGCCTGTCCTATTCCTCTGGCGTCTCAGCATCTGCTCTGCTCACTCTAGGCTCAGGGCCTGAATCCGTAGCCAGGGTCCCATTGTTATATTCAGGAGGATCCTGCTCCTTGTTCCTCTGCTTGGCCTGGCAGTGGGTGGAGGAGGCTGCTGCAGCTGGGAGCCCAGCCCCAGTGGGTCAGAGGCTGGCCTGGGTCCAGAGTTACTTTGCTTTTCTGGAACAGGCACCTCTATCCTCAGAACCAGCAGCAGGTCTCTTTTCACATCTGGAAAAGTTCAAAACTGTTTGTCTGGGTGAAGGAGGCCCCTCGGGGTAGGGGTTCAAAAGCATGACATCACTTCAGTCAGGCCCAGCTTCCTCTGGAGAGAAAAAGAGCTGGGCCAGGCTGGACCAGATGGGCTTCCCAGGAATTGATGTGCTGGTGGAGAGGAGGGAGAGGGTGGGGAGGAAGAAGAGGGGGATCTTTTAATTCAGTGTCCCTGATGATGGATCTGACCTTAGAATCCAACTGGGGGGTAGACCTATCTAAAGAGGAAAGAAGGCCTAGTTTATTTTGATAACCCATCTCACATCCTTTTCTCTCCAGAGATGTGCAGTGTGCATCCATATTTTCAGCAGTTTAGACCCAGCCTGATTCCTTGCTATGTCTACTCAAGAGTTAGCCTAAACCTCAGTGTCTCATGACTACTTGTCCTGCATGAACTGTGGCCTTCCCTTTTGGGCAACACCTTGGTATCTCTAAGATGGAGATAGTAACATCATGCCTTCCTTCTGCTTACCTGGCACATAGTATTAAAACACAATTGTTGCATTCACTCACCATTAATATCAGTCTACTTGGAGCATGTTGTGGAGAGAGGTAGGTGTGGGAGAGTGAGACTCTTGTTGTCACCTTTAAGGGAAGCTTTCTTTGCCCCAAGTTAATTGCCTTGAAGCTAAAAGTCTAACTTCCTTTTTTTTATTTTTTTGAGTTGGAGTCTCATTCTGTCACCCAGACTGGAGTGCAGTGTCCGCTCCCGGCCACTGCAGCCTCAACCTGCTGGCCTCCGGCGATCCTTCCACCTCAGCCTTCCAAGTAGCTGGAACTACAGGCGCGCGCTACCACGCCCGGCTAATTTTTTGATTTATTGTAGAGATGAGGTCTCGCCAAGTTGTCCAGGCGGGTCTCGAACCCTGGGGCTCAGGCAATCCACTCACCTCAGCCTCCCAAGGCGCAGAATTACAGGCTGAGCCACCGAGCCCGGCTCTAACTTCCTTTTTGATGGCCGAGGAAAACAGATGCCATTCTACATTGCTGTTTACCTGGAAACCTCCTAAAACGACAGACCTAGATATCAATCAGGAAAATTTAAAGACAAGTTTTAGGGTGGTATGGGAACCTTGAGGGGCTTTTACCTGAGGGTGAAACTGCAGGTGGGAACTGGACACCATGTCTGCCCCTAACGTATTTAGGCCCCAAGCAAGAGTACAGTAGAGGCCTATAGACTATATTTCTTTTTTCTTTTTTTTTTTTTTTGAGTTGGAGTTTCACTCTGTTGCCCAGACTGGAATGCAGTGGCCGCTCCCGGCCACCGCAACCTCTACCTGCTGGGCTCCGGCGATCCTTCCACCTCCGCCTTACAAGTAGCCAGAACTACAGGTGCGCGCTACCACGCCCGGCTAGTTTTTGATTTATTGTAGAGATGAGGTCTTGCCAAGTTGCCCAGGCGGGTCTCGAACCCGCGGACTCAGGCAATCCACTCATCTCAGCCTCCCAAAGCGCGGGATTACAGGCTGAGCCACCGAGCCCGGTGACTATATTTCTAAATACTTTAAGCTAACTAGTTAGGCCAGCTGATTGATACATAAAATATCTTCTGTTTTCTTACCTTGACAGACATACCTTCATGGGCACCTGGAAGGCCTGGTTTGGATTTGGAACTCACATCTTTGAAACTCAGTGCCACACTGTGGCAGAGCAGGAAGAGATGACCCCTGGGCCCAGTCCACTCCTTTTCTCTTATGCCTTCCCATGACTCTGATCTGATCAACACTATGCAGGATCTTGCATGCATGCATGAAATAACCTCACTCACACCCTTAAGCACTAACCCTTCTCCCTTTAAGCAGCCACTGCTTGGCTACCGCTGGGCCTTGAGGGTGCATATCCTAGTGCTGCAATTCCCCCTTGGAAGGATGGATGGGGAGAAAAGGTCCCTGCAGGTCCTGGACGTGAGCAAAATGCCATTTGGGCAAGGAATTCTAGGATTTGTGGACACTCATGAAGATATTCAGAGAATAATGCAATCCAGAACATTATACTACATAATTTAACATTTGTTATCTCATCGATTCTCTCAACAATCCATGTAAGGTAGCCAGAGAAGAAAGGGTACATCCTGATTAGTACTCACAGGAGGCAGAACGAAGTGTGGGCTCTTTAAGGTACAAGATCCAGGCAAGTGGCTTCTCCTTCCTGGGTCCAAGGATGGTACTAGCCAGGCACAGTGGTTTATGCCTATAATCTCAGGCATGAACTTTGGGAGGCCAAGGCAGGAGAATCACTTGATGCAAGGAGTTTGAGACCAGCATGGGCAACACAGTGAGATCCTATCTCTACAGAAAATAAATTACCTGGGCATGGTGGCACATACCTATAGTCTGAGCTACTCAGAGACTGAGGTGGAAGGATTGCTTGAGCCAGGAGTTTGAGGCTGCAGTGAGCTGTGATTGCACCACTGCACTCAAACCTGAAAAACAGAATCCATGTCTCTTTAAAAAAGAAAAAAAGCCGGGCTCGGTGGCTCAGCCTGTAACCCTGCGCCTTTGGGAGGCTGAGGTGAGTGGATTGCCTGAGCCCACGGGTTCGAGACCCGCCTGAGCAAGCGAGACCTCATCTCTACAATAAATCAAAAAATTAGCCGGGCGTGGTAGCGCGTGCCTGTAGTTCCAGCTACTTGGAAGGCTGAGGCGGAAGGATCGCCGGAACCCAGCAGGTCGAGGCTGCGGTGGCCGGGAGCGGCCACTGCACTCCAGTGTGGGCAACAGAGTGAGACTCCAACTCAAAAAAATAAAAAAAATAAAAAAAAGAAGAAAAAAAAAACAAGAAAGGTCAAGCTCGATGGCTCAGCCTGTAATCCCAGCACTTTGGGAGGTCCAGGTGAGTGGATTGTCTGAGCCCGCGGGTTCGAGACCAGCCTGGGCAACTTGGCGAGACCTCGTCTCTACAATAAATCAAAAATTAGCTGGGCATGGTAGTTCGAGCTACTTGGAAGGCTGAGGCAGAAGGATCACTGGAGCCCAGCAGGTCGACGCTGGGGTAGCTGTGAGCTTGACACTGCACTCCAGCCTGGGTGATGGAGTGAGACTCCCAACTCAAAAAAAAAAAAGGGGGGACAATCCCCTCGGATCCCCTCCCACTGTTGGAGCTTTTCTGTTCTCTCAATAAATCCTTCTTTTTAAAAAAAAAGGCATGGAAGAATGGTACCAGGGTAACCCAGGATATATGGAAGAGAGGAACTCAAGAAGATCTTCAGGGAATAATGAGACCCAGAACATTATACTACATAATTTAACATTTGTTATCTCATTGATTCTCTCAACAATCCATGTAAGGTAGCCAGAGAAGACCCTTGAGAAATCAGTAAACTGAGAAACACACACATATTAAACTACAGTTATTGGCAGAGCCAAAGCTAAGCTCTCTATTTTCCCCTGCGTTGATGAGAAGCCAAGTCTTGTGTTTTCTAGTCCATCAGCTGAATTCCTAGGTCGGAGGTCTCCTAAAAGAACTCTGAGGCTGCTTGCTGCAACTGATCCCCCCCCTTTTTTTTTTGAGTCGGGGTCTCACTCTGTCACCCAGAGTGGAGTGCTGTGGCACGCTCCTGGCCACCGCAGCCTCGACCTGCTGGGCTCCGACGATCCTTCCGCCTCAGCCTTCCAAGTAGCTGGAACTACGGGTGCACGCTACCAGGCCCGGCTAATTTTTTTCTTTTCTTTTTTTTTTTTTTTTAAATTGTAGAGATGAGGTCTGACCAAGTTGCCCAGGTGGGGCTTGAACCCATAGGCTCAGGCAATCCACTCACCTCAGCCTCCCAAAGCGTGGGATTACAGGCTGAGTCACGGAGCCCAGCTGCAGCTGACCCCTTAAAAGAAAGGCAGATGGGTTCAAAGACCATAAGGAAAAGGATGAGCCTGGGGAAGTCTGAGACGCGTAGAAGATTTTTTGTTTTTTTGAGTTGGAGTCTTACTGTGTCGCCCAGATTGGAATGC
>CAUYQG010051167.1:0-10129 GCA_963574415.1 Tarsius wallacei | reverse complement strand
ATTTTTGAGGTGTGTTTTTGAATCTGATTTGCTAGAATCTTGTTGAGGATTTTTGCATCTATGTTTATAAGGGATATTGGCCTGTAGTTCTCCTTCTTTGTTGGATCTTTACCCGGTTTTGGTATCAGTGTAATGCTAGCTTTGTAAAATGTTTTGGGGAGAATTCCATCCTTCTCAATTAATTGCCTAGAATACTTTCAAAAGAATTGGTGTCACCTCCTCCTTGTGCGTTTTGTAGAATTCTGCTGGATAACCACCTGGTCCAGGACTTCTTTTTTTTTTGGTGGATAGTTTTCTTATGACAGAGTCAATTTCCTGGGTTGTTATTGGTCTATTTGGAGTGTCAATGTTTTCTTGTTTCAACCTGGGGAGGTTGTGTGATATCAGAAAGTCCTCCATTTCATTTAAGTTATCAAGTTTGTTTCCATATAGGAATACATACTAATCTCTGATAATCTTTTGTATTTCTTCAGGGTCAGTTGTGATTTGATGTTTTGTATTTCTGACTATTTATTTGAGCTTTTTCTCTCTTTTTCTTGGTCATTCTGGCTAGGGGTCCATCAAGCGGGGTGAGAGTAGGCAGTCTTTCAAAGAACCAGCTTTTTGTTTTGTGGATGTTTTCTATGATATTTTTGTTTTCTATGTCCCATATTTGGGCTCTATTTTGGTGATATGGATTCTTCCGCTAAAGTTGAGGTATTGGTGGTCTTCTCGTTCCGGCTCCCTTAGGTGATTTGCTAGGCTCTCCACTTGTGATCTTTCTTTTTTCTTGGTGTGTGCTCGTAGAGATATAAATTCCCCTCTTAGAACTGATTTCATGGCATCCCAGAGGTTTTTTGTTTCCAGGAATCTTCATTTCTGCTTTGATTTCAGTGTCGACCCAGTAGTTGATCAGCATCATGCTGTCTGGTGTCCATGTCTTTGTGGGCTTTGGGGAGATTTTGTTGGTGTTGATATTTATTTTTATTCCAATGTGGTCTGAGAAGGTGCATGAAAATATTTCAACATTATGGAAATTGTTTATGCTTGATTTATGGCCAAGGATGTGGCTGATCTTGGAGTATGTTACATGTGGTGATTATTTGTAGAATGTATATTCTGTGGTTGTTGGGTGGAAATAATCTGTAGGTATCTATTAAGTCCATTTGGTTGAGTGTCAAGTTTAGGTTCTGGATCTCCTTGTTGATTTTTGGCCTCGATGATCTGTCTAGGGCTGCTGGTGGGGTATTCAAGTCCCCAGCTATAATAGTGTTAGAGTCGATATCTTTTTGTAGTTTACTTAGTAGTTGCTTTTTAAATGCTGGTGCTCCTGTGTTGGGTGCATATATGTTTAGGATCGATATTTCTTGTTGATGGATTGAACCTTTTATCATTATGTCATGTCCTTTTGTGTCTTTTAAAATTTTTGATAACTTAAAGGTTGTTTTGTGTGATATTAAGATTGTGACTCCTGCTTTCTTTTGTGATCTATTTGCCTGGAAACTCATTTTCCATCCTTTAACTTTGAATCTGTGTGCGTCCCTTGTGGTGAGATGGGTTTCCTGGATGCAGCAAATAATTGGGTCATGGTTTCTTATCCAGTTTGCCATTCTGTGTCTTTTCAGTGGTGCCTTTAGTCCATTCACATACAGGCTGATTATTGAAATGTGATTGTTTTTCCGTCATGAGATTCTTATAAAGTTTTTTCACTGTTTGCTTGTTTTCTTTTGGCTTTGGGGCTGATGTATGTGTGTGTTTTCAAGTTTCTTGTTGTGCTGTATTCTCTGTTTATTCTGTGCTCTGCTGTTTTCTTGGGAAGTGTGTGGTCATTTTTTTTTTCTTTCTTCTGTGCTTAATAACTTTTGGTATTACCTTTTGGAAGCTGCACAATCTCTTAGGGATTGTATGTCTGGGAAGGATTTTAATTCTCCATCATTGATGAAGCTGAGTTTGGCTGGATAAGAAATTCTTGGTTGAAATTGTTTATCATTGAGGACTTTGAATATTGGGCTCCTGTGCCTTCTTGCTTGTCGTGTTTCTGCTGATAGGTCTGCTGTTATTCTGATTGGTTTACACCAGTAAGTAGTCTGACTTTTCTCTCTTGCTGCCTTTAGGATTTTTTCTTTTGTGCCCTGCTTTGTGTAGGCAAATTACTATATGTCTAAGGATTGATCTTCTCATTTGATGTCTTGTGGGAGTTCTCATCTTGGCTGGTCACATCTCTGGTGAAATGGGGAAAGTTTTCTTGGATTACCTCCTGGAATACTTGCTCCCAGTTGTTCTCCATTTTCATTTCTTCTTCTGGGATACCAATCAGGCATATAGGTTCAGCCTCTTGATATAATCACACATCTCTTGTAGGCTTTGTTTTTGCTTTCTGTGTCTTCTTTCTTTTTTTTACAGATTGGGTTAACTCCATGTTCTGGTCTTCAAGTTCTGAGATTCTTTCTTCAGCTGGATTAATTCTGCTTTCCATGCTTGTTATCTTGTTATTTATTTCCTGTATGACATTTTTATGCCCAAAATCTCTGTTACAAATTCTTTCAGTGTTGCATCTTGTCTTTCTTGAATCTTATTCACTCTTTCCATCCATTCCCTAATCCCCGTCGTATTCTAGAGCTAATCATTGGTGACTTTCATTGTTTGGGATCTAAGGTCTGATATTTTAGGAGTTTTCTCTTTGCTACACTTGAAATTGCCTGTGATTTTCCTTTGATTTTTGCTCATTTGTGACAGATCTATTGTTTTTCTCTTTATTTCTTTTATGCAGTGTCAGTGGGAAAGACTTTCCTTCTGATGCTTGCTCAGCCCTCTATCCTTCCCAATCCAGGCTCTGGATTTGTTCTATTTTGAAATACGACTGTGGGCGGGAAGCTTTGCTCTTTCTTGTCATTTTTGAAAGTCAAATAAGGTAGAGGATAGGGTGCTAGGATTCAGAAACTACTTGCATAATTACAGTGTCCACTGATTGCAGTGTGTGTTCCCTGAGACCCATTCCCACCACCATTCTATATGATGATGCAAAGCAGAAACCAATGCAAAAAATGATTGAACACACACACAGAGACATACACACACCCAAAACAAACTGGAATAATAACAAAGTGAGACAAAACAAACAACAATAACAAAAACCCAAGAAAACTGAACACACACACACACACACACACACACACACACACACACACCTAACACAAAGTGAATGGAGAAGGAAAACAGAAAGACCAGGGTTAAAAAAAAAGGGAATTCGGATTGAACCCTCATACATATATTGACACACACCTTAAGCTATAAAAAATAAAAATAAAAAAGAAGAACAAAAGAGCAAAAAGTAACCAACAACAAAAATAAAATTGAAAGATGAACACTCAATCATTCACATACACACATAAACCGAAATAAACAGAAAACAACAGACAAAAGAAGAAAGAAACAGAAAAAGAAAAGAAAAAAAATTGGGGGGATGCAGATCAAACCCTCACATACACATTCATGCACAAAATAAAAAGTTTTTAAAAACATTAACAGACAAAAAACTTCAAAAAATTTCAAAAATTAAAAATTAAAATAAAAAAACCTGTCCTTTTGTGTCAGGCTCTGTAATTGTTTTTGTAATCTGGCCTTTCCTGCAGAGCTTCCACCTCTTTTACTCTTTCCCCAGTGTCTGGAGCAGGGAAGGAGGAGGGGCAGTGAAGGTGCCTCTCCTTCCACTCTGGTATGGTCAGGGAGATCTTCTCCATTGGGGAGGTGCGGGATTATCTCTTCCCAGGTATGTACTCACCAGAGGGTGCCCCAGTCAGGTCTATCCTGGAATGGAGTTCTCCTACTGTGACTGATGTCCAGGCTCTGCCTGAGTTTGTCCCTCTCAGTTGTGGCCCAGATGTGTGGGTCTGACCTTCAGAGGATTCCTGGGGAAGAGGGGTTTGGGTCAGCCCCAGACTCACCACTGATGTCTTTGGAGTTCTTACTCATCCTTTTCTGGCCACACCCTTTGTCCCGTGGCTGGATCTGGGTAATGGGTGGGGTGTCTGGGACACAGCACTCATCAGGTCCTTCCTAAGTTTGTGCTTTCAGGATATTCCCTCTGGTCACAATCAACATCTGAGTAGTTGATCCACCAGTCACAGAGATCTGGTCTGTTGCTCCATGGTTAGCAAGCTGGAGCACTTTCCTGCCCCGCCTTCAAGATAGTGGCAGGGTGCCTCTCTTGTCATCTTTGGTGAGACTCTGCCTCTGGGCTCCCTCTGCAACCCCTGCTGCCAGTGCCTGGCCAGGCACTGAAGTGGTGAGGCAAAGCCTGGAGCTGACAGTCTCTCCTGCGGCAGTGGTGAGGCAGAGCCTGGGGCAATAGTCTCTCCCTGTCACTTCTTCACAGAAAAACTTTTGTCTGTTTTTTTAAAAAATGGCACTCAGCTTCTGACACCTGGGAAGAGTTAAGGACCGAGCAGAGAAGCTGCCACACCAGCTGTTGCACCAGGTCTCTGGCTACTTGCTCATGAGTTCCCCACTTAGTCCTTCCCAGCATTTTCTTCCCAGGAAGGGTTTTGCTGATTTAAAGAAAATGGTGCTCGGCTTCTGCATCCTCGGAATCGCTAGGGTCCAAGCCCAGCAGCTGTAGCACCAGCTGCTGCACCAGGAGAGCCCCGGCCACTAGCTCCCTAGCCCTAACTCAGTCAGCCACTCACATGCTCACTTATTCACCAGCACATACACAAAATTTTCCATACACTCACTCACTCACACTGGGACTCTCATAGTCCGACTGGCTCGGCCACCATCTTCCCAACCTTAGCCTCCAACAACACATTTCAAGGATCATCCACCACAACTACATGGGCTTCATTCCCAGGATGCAGGGCTGGCTCAACATTTGCAAGACCATAAATGTAATTCAGCACATTTACAGATATAAAACCAAGAACCATATTAGTATCTCATTAGATGCAGAAAAGGCAGTCAAAAAATCCAGCATCCCTTCTTGATAAAAACCCTTGGACACCTAGGCATCAAAAGAGTATTCCTCAAAGCAATAAGAGCCATCTATTACAAAACCACAGCTGACGTCATGCTTAATGAGTCTAGAAAACCCTAGAGAGTCTGTCAAAAACCTCCTTACACTGATAAACTACTTTGGTAAAGTCTTGAGATACAAAAAGTGACATTTTAAATAGTATGCATATGTATAATCACATATTTGAATGTGACCTTTTATATGTCACTGATATTTCAATGTATAAATTAAAGCTAAATAATTGTGTCCTCTGCATGAGGACACTCACAACTGAATGAGAGTAATGATTAGAAGCATTATAACATCTCAAAGAGTATTTGACATCTGAGACAGCTTAACTTGGTGTTAAACACCTGAATTAGGGTGTGTGTTACCTGAATATGTAAGCAACATCCAAAAGGGTGTAAGTGACAGCTGTGTACCTGTGACTGCTAAGATACTACATATAATATATGGAGAATTGTGTGCCATATCTGAAAAGTATACAAGAAATACCCCTGAGTGTGTGTTTGACATCTGAATTAGCAAATAGATTACAAATGAGAATAACAAAAGAATATGTGGGTCTAACTTCGGAATGTGTTTTCTAACAGAATGTATGAAAAACTATTTAACTCTTCAAAAGTATTTGTTGCATACTTATTGTGTGTCAAGCAATGTAAGCAATGTAAAAGGATTACAGCAGTGGGCAAGAGAGCCAAGGTCAGTTTTAAATGAGGTAGTGTGATATCTTAAGAAATAATTGTAATTGCAGGAAAAATGTCTTGAATATGTTGAATTCATGAATTTCATTCACAAATCTTTCATGTGTACCTTCTACTTTCATTGACACGGAGCGACCTGGGTACTCGTATACATAATGTAGCTTCAGAATTGCTGACCTATATGCTATGATAAATTAATAACCAGAGTACTATGCCTTTGCACAATATCAGGTTTTTGTTTTAGCCATTCTAATACATGTGTAGCGGTATCTGATAGTTTTACATTTCATTTTCCTAATTAGAATGATGTTGAGCATCTTTGTACGTGTTTTTTTGTCATTCATGTGTCTTCTTTGGTGAGATGTCTATTCAAATTTTTTGCTCATTTTTTGATTGGGTTGTTTAATATCTTAACGGTGAATTTGAATATTCTTTGTCTTTTTTGGATACAAGTCCATAGTTAGACATAGGCTTTGAAAATATTTTAACCCGATCTGTGATTTGATTTTTAATTTATTATAGATGTCTTTGGAAGAGCAAAAGTTCTTACTTTTGATGAAATCTAATTCATTAATATTTTTCTGCTTTTGAATAGCTAAGAAATCATTTCCTAACCCAAGGTTGCAAAAATTTTCTTCTGTGATTTCCTCTATAAGTTAATCATTTTAGGTTTATATTTAGGTCTATGATTAACTTTCAGTATGTTTTTATGTACAATACTAGATATCAATCAAAGTTAATTTGTTTTTGCATTTGGATGTCCATTTTTTCCAGCACCACTTATTGTAAAACCTATTTTTTTTTCTATTGGTTGGTCTTTGCACATTGTCAAAAATCAATTGACAACATTTATGTAAATATATCTTTGGGTTATCTGTTCTGTTCAACAGATTTATGCATGGATCTTTCAACATGATTTATTGCTGTGGCTTTAGAGTAAGTCTTGATTTGGGTAATATGAATTTTCCAATTTTTTCTTTGTAAGAATTTAATTATCCTCCTTTATTATCTTAAGACAATTCCCTTTTATTTCTAGTTTCCCAAGAATTTTCATGATGAATGAATAAATGCAGAATTTTTCAAATAATTTTCTTCATCATTGAGGTGATTGCTTTTTTCCTTGTTTAGTTTGTTAATATGGTGAATTATAGTTTTTAATTTATGAGGTTTTGATTTTTTGTTTTGTTTTGGGGGGTTGTTTTTGACTTTTCATATAAATCTCGGAGTCAGCTTGTTAATATCTTCAAAAAGTTTCCTGGCATTATAATTGGGATTGCATTTAATTTATAAATCGAATTGAGGAGAATTAATATCTTAGCAATATTGAGTATTTCAATCTATAAACACAGAATAACCCATCATTTGTTTAGATATTCATTAATTTCTTTCACCAGGTTTGTAGTTTTTAGCATACAAATCCCACACATATGTTTTAAACTTATGCTTAAGTACTTAATTTTTTGTGCAATTGTGAATATTATTTTTATTTTGAATTTAGAACTTTTTGCTAGAGTATAAAAATATGACTGTTAGTTGGAAATACGTGTATTTTGTGGAATGACTAAATTGACATGTGTATTACTTCACACAATTGTGAACGTTTTGGGGTGAGAACACGTAAAATCTATTTGCCAAGCAATTTTCAAGAATACAATACATTGTTATTGCTATGGTTTGACTGTGTCCCTCCAAGTTTATGAGTTGGAAACTCAATCCCCAATGCAACAGTGCTGAGAGGTAGGAGATTTAACAGGTAATTGGGTCATGAGGGTTCTGTCCTCATAAATAAGTGGATTAATGACATTATCAAGAGAGTAGGTTTTTTTTGGAGGGAGATCAGAAAGATGTGCTATTTATTTCCTTAACCAGGAAAGAATAATGTCTTTGCTGTGTTTACAGTTTTAAAACTACCACTACCAAAACAGAACAAAGAATCTCCCCAACAAAATTTAATGGGAGTGGGAATCCCCCAAAGAAATCTTGTCTCAGTTAGAGGGTAAACTATCTGGGTTGCTCACCAGCCAAATTTAAATGTCAGACAGGTGGCCTATGCATACTTAAAGAGACAAAGGTTTGGTGCAGGAAGAGTAACTAGCAGACTGTGGAAAGAGGAGGCGAGGGAGCTGGGCAAGAATGACTGCGGAAGAACGTGGGGAAGGACAGGTAGAGTCCATGACTCACATGTGAAATGTCACAAAGTTGGGGGTAGTGAGTTCTGGGGGCTGGAAAACTTTAGAGAGCCAATGACTTGCTGCATATTATACCCATGAAAGATTTCTGTTTTTGTGAAAATATTTCCTGTGCACTTGTGTTTTCTTCGTCTTTTGAAAGACTTAATCTTCTATCCATTTTTGTTTAAAATTGGCAGAAGTGGGTAATGAAGTCTTTCTTCGTATATGTCCAGGTTTTTCTTTTTCAACTTGAAGTGGAAGTTTGAAATGTGTTCATCATGATTTTCATGTCTTTGGACAGATAAACCATCTTTTTCAGCTAGATTGCAAAGCTGGTTTAAAGTATTCCCTCGACGTGGGACTAATACCATCGCTTTCCTCCTGGGCTGGAGTAATCTGTTTATTGCATCAACAAGGTTGACTCCATACTGGTCCTGAAGCAGGCAGTCAGCACACATAACAATGTCAAAATGCCCTTCCAATTGAGAGACATCTGTCTCATTATCCCATCATAAACCACATCTTGATATTTTCCAAGTATTCAATATACCAGCCTTCTGATTCCTTGTGATAATGTCTTGTACATGTCTGATGACCTTTTCATTCCTATCAGTTAGCATAACTTTTCTGACATCTGCAGAAATAGCAACCATGAGCCCAGTCAAGCAAGTCATGCCACACCCTAGCTTATACACAGTAAGGTCCCTGAATTTATTAGTGTTCTTGAGGCAGTAGTAAGCCAAAACCTCTTCAGACAGCCAGATGCAACCGTTTTCTATATTGTCATAACTGGCAAGAGCATTTTCAACATTCAAAGAGCCACTAGTATGCCTTAAGGTGATACTGCACTCAGGATAGAAGACACTTGTATATTAAACCCATGCACTAGTCTCCTCTCCAGTTCCCTCTCACTTTTTTTTGCTCTGTTACTGAAAGCAGATTAAATGATTCAATCTTCTCACAGATACATGTTGCAGACAATCATCCAGGTTTTTGCTTCAGAACCTGCCACAGGAGCTTCCACCGGGCAGCTCCCAGGAGTACCACGACACCAGAGTAGTTTCTTTAAAAAGGTGGAGTTTGGCCTACTCTTGCTCTCTTCTCTTGTGCTCTCTCTCACCATGGGATGACTTTTATCATGCTATGATGAAGCAAGAATCCCTCACTAGATGCTTGCCCCTCAATCTTGGACTTCCCAGACTCCATAACTATGGGAAATAAATTTTTCTCCTTTATAAATTACCTTGTCTCATGTACTCTGTCATAGCAGCATAAAACACACTAAAACAGCTATTAACTATTGTCACCATGTTGTACAATAGATCTCTTCAATTTATTCTTCCCATATAACTGAAATTTGATATCTTTTGACCAACATATCCCCAACCACCCATGCCCAGCCTCTGGTAACCACAATTCTACTGTCTACTTCTATGAGTTCAAATTTGTAGATTTCACATGTGACTGAGATCATGTGGTATTTGTCTTTCTGTACCTGGCTTATTGCACTAACATATCACCCAGATTCATTCATGTTGCTGCAAATGGTAAGATTGTATTATTTTTATGACTGAATAATATTACATTGTGTATATATACTACATTTTCTTTGTTAGTTTGTTGAATGAACATTCTGGTTGGTTTCATATTTTATCTATTGTAAAAAAAAGTTGCAATGAACATTGGAGTGGAGACATCTTTTCAACATAGTGATTTCATTTCCTTTGGATATACACCCAGTACTGAGATTTCTGGATGATATGATAGTTCTATTTTTAAGTTTTTGAAGAATCTCCATACTGTTGTCTATAATGGCTATACTAATTTGCATTCTTACCAATAGTCCAACAGTTGTCTTTTGTCTTTTTTATAACACTCATTCTAACAAGTATGAGGTGATATCTCTTAATTTGCATTTTTCTAATGATTAGTAGTTTTGAGCATTTTTCATATACCAATCGGTCATTTGTATGTCTTCTTTTGAGAAATATCTACGCAGGTCCTTTACTTATTTCTTAATCAGATTATTTATTTTCATACTATTGAGTTGTTTGAGTTGCTTACATATTTTGGATATTAACTCAAATATCAGATATATGGTTTACAGATATTTTCTTTCATTCTGTAGGTTGTCTCGTCACTCTGTTAATTATTTTCTTGGTTATGCAGAAAATTTTAGTTTGATGTAATCCCACTTGTTTATTTTTATTTTTGTTGCCTGGGCTTTTAAGTCTATATCCACCCAAATCATTACCGAGACAGTT
>CAUYQG010051166.1:0-55526 GCA_963574415.1 Tarsius wallacei | reverse complement strand
GAGTGAGACTCCAACTCAAAAAAAAAAAAAAAAAAAGAAGCACCTGTGCTTTGTGTTATTCTAACTCTTCTGATGTTTTAATTCATTCAATCATCACAACAACCATATGCAGCAAGTGTTATTATTCAAACTGCTTAATATGTTTTAAATATAAAAACTGTTATCACATTGAATTGTAAATGTATGTTTACTTGTTTGTCTATCCCACAAACCCATGAGATATTTTTTCTCCAACTTCATTGAGGTGTGATTGCTAAATAAAAAAATTATGTATATATATTTAAGTTGTACAATGTGGTGTCTTGATATAAGTATACCTTGTCTAATGGTCCTCACAATCGCAAGCTTATTAATATAGTCATCACCTCACATGGTTACCCTTTTTGTGATGTGAATGCTTAATATCTACTCTCTTACCAAATTTTAAGTATAAAGCAGTTATAAATTATAGTTACCATACTGTATATTAGATCTCTAGCATTGTTCATCTTGTAACTGAAAGTTTGTACCCTTTGATCAGCATGTCCTAATTTCTTCCATTCCCTAGCCCCTAAAAATAAGCATTCTACTTTTTGTTTCTCTAAGTCTTGACTTGTTTAGATTCAACATATAAATGATATCATGCAATATTTATCTCTCTCTGTCTGGCTTATTTCACTTGGCATAATGTCCTCCAAGTTCAACCACCTAGTCAGAAATGGCGCGATCTCTTTCTTTTATTTTTAAGACTGAATAATATTCCACATTTCTTCATTTCTTCATTCGTTCATCTATCAGAGGACACTTAGGCTGTTTTCATATCTGGCTATTGTGAATAATGCTGCAGTGGAGATGGGAGTGCAGATCTCTCTTCAAGATACTGATTTTATTTCCTTTCGATGTAAATCCAGAAGTAGGGTTGCTGAATCATATAGTAATTCTACATTAAAATTTTACTTTCTCATCAACAAGGAGTCCTTTTCTCCACATCCTTGCCAACTCTTAATGATACTAGCCATCTTAACAAGTGTGAAACATTTCATTATGAAATTGATTTGTTTCTCCCTAATGGTTACTGAAGTTGCGGACCTTTTTATATACATACTGGCCATTTATATGTCTCTGCAAAAATGTCTGTTGAGGTCCTTTGCCAATTTTGAAATTGGGTTATTCTTGTTTTTGCTACTGAGTCCTTATATATTTTGGGTATTAGCCCTTTATCAGATTTGTGGTTTGCAAATATTTTCTCCCATTCTGTACATTGCCTTTTCATTTTTTTGATTGTTTCCTTTGCTCTGTGGAAGCTTTTCAGTTTGATTTAGACCCCCCTTGTTTAGTACAGAAATAGAGAGAACAGTCTTAACATAAAAATGGAACCACAAAAGCCAAAGCATTCTTGAGAAAGAAGAACAAAACTAGAAGCATAATACTTCCTGATTTTCACACTATATTACTAAGCTATGGCAATCAAAATAGTGGTGTACTGGTTAAAAACAGATACATAGACCAATGGAACAAAAGTAAACCTGTGCATATATGGTCAACTAATCTTTGGCATAGTCACCAAGAATATACAAAGGAAAAACAATAGTCTCTTTGATAAATGATACTGAGAAAACTGAATATCCACATGCAAAAAAAAAAAAAAAAAAGAAAAGAAAAGAAAAGAAATTGAACCCTTATCTTACACCATACACAAAAATCAACTCAAAATAGATTAATGACTTTAAGTGTAAGACTTGAAGTTGTGAAACTCCTGGAAGAAAATATACAGAATATGCTCCTTAAAACTGATGTTGTTAATAATGTGGATTTGACACCAAAAATTGACACAAGCAGCATGTGAGGTTTTTATGGCAGGAAATGTATTTTGTTTGCTGTTTTTTCCCCAGAACCTAGCACTAAGTTTGCACATAATATGTGGTCTATGTTTGTTTTAAAATGAATTAATGGATAATATATCACTCTGTGATTTATTGACTCAATAACTATATGGGGATTGGGGTAGTATGGTGTGACTAGGCAGAAAAATATGACTATAGAGGTTATTCAGTTTGTCCAATGAACAAGCATGGGGGTACCATTTACATAAACTGTGCAAAGCTGTGGCTCTGAAAAAAGATACTCTTGGAAATTGCAACTAAATAGTTTTTCACATAAATAATTGTTTATTCTTAGGGTTCCTTATCTCAAACCAAGCGAGGTGGGGACCAAAGGGAGGCCCAAACCTTACCTATACAATGACCACTTGTACACCTAATCCTAAATAGTACCTTACATCTTTCAAACAAAATTTTAAAAATTGTTTATTCTTAAGAGTTGATCTCAATGACTAAAACCATTGAAATACTTAACAATTAGTTTTTAAAATTCATTTTTATTTTTTGAGTTGGAGTCTCACTCTGTGGCCCAACATTAGTTTTTTTTAAATACAGAGTATAGTTTAGATAGGACTTTGAGATATGATGTATATAATGTTTCTTTTCTTCTTTATGTAAACCTCTAAAATTTGAAATAGGACTTAGGGGAAATGCTGGAAGGGTGAGATGTGTCTAAGTGGTCTAACCAAACTGTAATAATGACACTCCTCCTTGCCTGACCTTTTCACTCCCTACATTCAGTGGTGAGATAAGAGCTGTCCTGTGACTTCAGAAGAATGAAGTTATTAGGGAGGCTGGATGGATAATTTACTAGCTATCTGACTTTGGGAAAGTCACTTAACCTCTTTGTGCCTTGGTTTTGTCCTCAAGGGCTGTTGTGAAGTTCAAGTGAAATAATAAATGTTAAAATGCTTAGGGAACTGCAGAAGCTGTTTGAATGTATGGTTTTATACTTATCTGTGTATGTCTGGGGAGGAAGAAGTAGGGGAAGACCTTGCCTCCTCACACATGCTTCTGCTCTTACCTGCAGGGGAAGTCACATCCTAGACCAGCGGTCCTCAACCTTTTTGGCATCAGGGACTGGTTTCATGGAAGACACTTTTTCCATGGACCAGGGGTGGGAATGGTTTCGAGATTATTCAAATGCATAACATTTATTGCTTACTTTATTTCTGTTATAATTACATTGTAATATATAATGAAATAATTATACAACACTTCATACTGAAAGGGGCACGGACAGAACTGGTAAATATAATAATAGGTGGGCCACATGTGGACTAAAATAAGTGTCAGATACTGACTTTAAGCCTGCCACCAGACACAGCTGCGCAAATTGAAGTACATCAGTTCACTTGCCACTCATTGATAGGGTTTGAAGATGAGTCTGCAAGTAATTGATTTATTATGGTCTCCTTGCAGTCAAACCTCACTGCTAATGTTAATTTGTATTTGCAACCATTTCCCAGCACTAGCATCACCTCTCCAGCTTCACCTCAGATTTTCATAAGGAGAATGAAACCTACATACCTTGCATACGCAGTTCACAATAATGTTCACACTCCTAGGAGAATCTAATGCTGCCGCTGATCTGACAGGAGGCGAAGCTCAGGCAGTAATGCAAATGATGGGGAGTAGCTGTAAATACAGAGGAAGCTTCCCTGACTTGCTTGTGCACTGCTCACCTCCTGCTGTGGTCCATTTCCTAACAGGCCACAGACGGAGATCCAAGACCCCTCTATGTCAGCAAAGGAGAAAGATTTTTTGATCAGTTGTGTCCACAAGCCTAGTGGGCAGCATTACAGTTCCTCAAGGCATAGGACTCAGTCTTTACTTGCTGCCTTGAATTTTCTGCTACTGTTGATCATTGTACTCTCACAGGGTCCAGTTCAAAGATTTGTGCCTGTGGCCTTTTCTTTCAGCATTTGACGGTTATGTCAGGTTGGTTCCACTTACAGATACAGTATGATACAGCCAGAAGTGAGAAGCCCTTTTACATCTTCTAACCTCAGCTATGGGCTTCATCCCAGCTTATTAAAGGAACCCCATATTGGATGATCACTTACTTGGCTTCTTTTCTGTCATTTTTTGTGTGTGTGTGTATGTGAGCAGCCTCCTTTGTTATGATTCCTAAAGGGGAGAAGGGCCAAGTGTTAAAATGTGAGAAACACAAATTGCCACATGTCATCATCATTGAAGTGTTAAGAGATGCTAAATTCTATGACAGTTAAAGGCACAGGTTGTAGAATCAGAAAGACATGGCTTAATTACTCTGTGACTTGGAAATGTGTCTTAACATTTTCGACCTGAGTTTCTTCATTGTAGAAAGGGAAGCATGTCTGCACCTACTACATGGAGTTCTTGTGTATATTCTGTGTTAAATAGTATTCAGAGAATATGCTGCCAAGGGTGCCTTTAGGAGGTGGGCCATAAATGCTCAACCAAATCATTTTACCTAGATTCTACTTTCAAAAATTATCAAAAGTATCTGTAGCCATGCAGCATACTTTTCCTTAAAATGATAATTAAATTGAACTAAAGACAGCTTTTTCCAAAGCAGGGCATTCAGTTTGATATAGATTTTAATACCACCTTTTTCTTTTCAAAATGTGGACCATCTTTACATGTTTAACTTTGTTTCCCACTGCTTTTCATTACGTATAATATTTCTGCCCATTCCCATGAATATGTCATGCTTATTAATGGGTCTATTGCCTTAATACATCATTTCTGCTGTTTGGGTTCCTCTTCCCTTTTCCCTCCCCTCCACCTTCCCAAAAATTTTCAGGAAACTTTCTGCACTCCATTTCCTCTTGATTCTTTCAGCACGTATTTCCAATATTGTACAATTGATTACATAGTATCTGACATCATTTGACAATTGCAAGTATATTCACTTGTTTCCTTAATGAGTATAGGAATCATGATTATTTCTTTTTCATTATCTGAAGGAAGACAGTGCAGTGAATTGAAAGCAGTCTGGGATTTGGAAGTAGAAAGTAGAGATTCTTTTAATAACTTATCATTGGTAATAACAAGAGTATAGCCACATTTTCTTTAGATTATAGCAGGGCTTAATCTCTCTGTGTGCTGCTATATGGTGCCTTAGAGATAAAAAAAAATCCCTTTTCTCTATAGAATAACAATCTATAACCCAGCATGTAATCATTTAATAGTCTCCTGTTTGGAAAACTTGTTAAGCCTTAACTCTGAAGCTTAAGATTTTTTGTTGTTAAAAAAATATGTTCTTATTTAGTAAGGTTACTTCTCATGGAATAAGGAAGCCTAGCTAGGAGTAAATGATGAAAACTAAGGAAAGCAAAGGACGATAAATTACCTTTTTGTAATATGTGTGCCAAAACATTCAGAATAGTTCGTTTTGGTCGAATAGTTGTGTTACAGACAGCAAAATGGACATTTATGATTTGGCCCAGAGGCAAAACCTGTACACTTAAGTAGACCCATTAGTGCATAGTCTGAAAGGCATTCTCAAGATGAGAAACTACTCTAGAACACTCAAGAAAATATAGGCTTATGTTGCTTATTAAAGGTCAAAATCAACTTTGCACTTCTCTTGTTCATAGCCCTCTTTGAAAGTGTGTGCCATTTCATTTCACACTGATTGACCCTCTACTGTTTTGTGAACTTGAACAGGGTTCCTGAGCTTCCATGTGGATTGAGGATTGACACATTTAAAATGGCACCTGTAACATAGAGATGTGTCTCAAAATTAACTTGGTTTAAGATCAACACCATGATTGATCCCCTGAAATCATCTCTCTAGCTGCCAGGCAATTCTAGAATCACTGCAGTGAGCTTATGGGGAAAAAGGAGTTCAGGCAGAGACGATCTTGCACTTTTGAATCTTCCCGTACTCAAAAGTGCCAAGTGCTAGGCAGAAATGTCAACACATGATCAAAGATCAACGTAACTTATGCCTTAATAGAATCAACACTTCAAGACCACGAGGGCACATCTAAGAGGGCCAACTACAAAAGTCTGATGGACAGACTTTTAAGGACAGGAAAGGTTACCCAAGGAAAGGGCCTCTAAGTTGAGATGTAAAGGGCAGATGAGAGTTAGGCAAGAGCAGTTTGGGGTGGAAGGTTCTGCCCAGCTTCTACATCACTCAAAGAGAAAGTTGGAGTGTTGGGGAATTTGTAAGTTTGTAATGATTGTGGTCGTGTGAGAGAAAGGAGTATCTTTAGATGAGTACTTAGTCATCGACAGGGGTTAAGTCATAGAGGGTCTTGCAAGCACTTATGACAGTGGATTTTAAGGGCAAAGGGGAGTCACTGAGCAGGTTTTAGTAAGGGTGATGACAGAAGAAAATATGACTACAGTATGAAGAATGGGTAAAGAAAGACAAGGGCAGTAAGATGATTTAAAAAGTTATTGCCATAAAGTTGGCAATAGATGGTGATGGTTCACATAAACACAGTGCTATTAGGGAAAGAGAAAAGTAGATGAATTCTAAATATATTTTAGATGTTTGCTGTATAACGCCTCATGATTTATTAGATATAAGGAATGAGAAAGAGATAAGAGCTGGTTAAGCAATTGTATGATGTGGGTGTCATTCATTAAGGTAAGAGGAAAGGAACATGTTTTGTGGAAGAGAAAATAAATTCAATTTGGACACAGTCTGTCCCAGCAAGATGAAAACCAGGCAATAATAGCACAGAAGCCAAGGGAAGATGAATTTTATAGAAGGAGGGAATAAACAACATTGTAAATGCTACTGAGAAGTCAAATAAAGAAGAGATACACAGAGAGATCCAGGTTTCAGTTACCAAAAAAAAAAAAAAAAAAAAATTGCATTAACAGACAAATTAAAGATATAAGAGAATGAGGTTTTCATGAAAAAAGATGGAGGTTTGGGGGAGAAGAGAGCTATAAAAATTGGGTCTGTGAGAATTTAAACAACAACATTATTAATATTTATAGAGTGCTTACTCTGTACCTTGGAAAGTGCTTTACTGATATTACTGTTTTTGATGCTCATATTACCTTATGAAATTGGTGCTCTTGTAAGCTCTCTTTTTCAGATAAGCAAACTGTGGTTCTAAAAAGGTTAAGCCAATGTACCCAAGATCACACAGCTTGTATGGGGCAGATATGAACACAGAACTAGATGGGTTAGAATTCTGCTGGTAGCCAGCAGTGGCACTGCTGAGATCATGCCCAAAACACTATGGAGAGCAGAATATAGGAAATAACAAATGATCATAAAAACGTATGTCTTTGAGAATTTGATCCTGTGAACTGCATTATTTGAATCCCTTGCTGGTTGCCTTTTGATTGGGTTTGGCCACTGGGAGATTAATGGGCAGGAGAAGAGAGAAGTCTCCCCTGTTTTGGTGTCTCACATCTGGTAATAGCTGGTAATAGCCTCCTCCTTCAGGGCTCCATTCTCCATTGAGCACTGGAAGACACTTTTGCTCCCTTTGTCCCTTCAGCCATAGTGGGTAGTAACTGCTTCTAGTTCATGCTGGTCTCTTGCTTCTTCATCTTCCTTTGTTTATTCCTTAACTCTACCCACACCTCTTCAAGTAGAGGCTTCCTTAAAGACCCCTCATTTGATCTATCTGGGAGTGAATTATGTCTCTTGCTGTACTCCTGAGTAATAAAGACAGAAGCCAAGGGCTAATAGGGACATGAGGACTGAAGGATTTAACTGGCAGCAGAGCCTATACACTCTATCACTATAAATAATAATGATGAGAGCTATAACACTTACTCACAATTGTTGGCACTTTACGATTTATAAAGTGCTTTCACCTAAGCTATATTGTTTGAGTCAAGAAATAATCCTAAAATAGAAGGTCCTATTATTTACATTTTAGACAAGCAGACTGAGTCTCAGAAAAGTTAATTTGCTCAGGATCTCCCAGATGACAGGGATGAGCTTCCAAACCCATGCCTCCTGAGACCAAGACCAGCATTCTTTGTACCATCTCATCTGCTTCCCATTAGTTAGTGAGATGACAGGATGCCTTTTCTCTAAAGCCTCCTGCAGTGGGCAGGCAAAGGACATCTAAATCATGTCAGGAATCCCCAAGGACTCAATGCATTTCACAACATGGCCAGATTCACATGGAAAAAAAAAACCAAAAACCTCCCTCAACCTCTTGGAGCCTGTCTCCCTATGTATAGGTTGAAGAAGAATAAAAAAGCATGCCAACTTCATGAACAATATCAGTATAGAGCAGCATTTGATGAGAGGTCTCCAGTGGCTGAAAATAACTGGACAAAGCACCAAAGAAACCCGTACAATGCCAAGAGATCACACCAATTATTTCATTGAAATTATTCTTTGGATCTGCATTCCTTTTCAAACATATTGAACATTTCATATATATATATATATAGCTTTTTATTCTCAGGATTGATACTAGCTGATTCAATAGCATCTTTTGGAGGCCCACTCTGTGTCAGATTTTTTTGCATGCATCATCTTGTTTTAATTCCTGTAGCAGCCTGGAGAGGTGAGATGTCTTTGTTCAAGGACATGGGGTTGGAGAGTGAGTGGGTACAATAAAACCCAGATGTCCTGATTCCTTTTGGAAGTGAAATCTGCTGCCCAAGTTAGAAAGCAATTCTCACAATTTTTCCTTTTCTTGGATATGCCTAGTGATTTATATGGCAAAAAATTCTGTTTGGGTATATAGAGTTGAATCGCTAATTCAACTCAGGGGTGTGTAGAAGGGGCTGTGCCCAATAAGTAGGAAATAGAGCTGGTAGCATGGAGACTTGCATTGTCTAAAACCCAAGTCTTCCTCTCAGCTCTCCCTAGGTGCTTAGAGAACAATGAGGACTTGAACTTGTTTGTTGGTTTATGAGCCAATAGGCCTGGCCAACTTCCCTACTAGCCCCTGAGCCCCTGAAAGGTTGTGTTCTAATCCAGGGCTCCAACCTGAGCAAAGTATGTCTCTAGGAGTGACTCTGACAATGGTGAGCACTATAGATTAGATTAGCCATTGTCCCTGCTTTAAAATTATTTGTTGCCTGAATGATCTCAGCCTCAGGATTGATGTCCTTCTGGATAACTAATGGTAGATCCAGACAGTTGTTTTTAATCGCCTGAACTAGACAGTGACAATGGAGATGCAGAGAAGGGAATTATTTAGTAAACTTCTAGATGTTTAGCATGGAGTACAAGGCTTCTCAGTTTGACCCAAACATACTCTTTTTTTGCCATATAATGTGCTGCTGATTCTCTTTCTTGCACCCTGAGCTATAGCTGCACCAAATTGCCCAAGCTCTTTGAACACACCACACGTTCATACCTCTGTGGATCATTCCAGCAGTGAACTTCCATTTGAGGAATATCTGCATTTATTTTAGTAGTCAATTCAAGATTCATCTCACTGGAGCCTTCCTTGATCTGCTCCCTTCATCCCTACTGCTCTAGAAGTGGTCGCTCTTTTTTGTGTGCTTTGTAAGAATTGACTTTTTACCTTGAGTGCAGGGCTTATCACTTTAGAGAAAGCAAGCCATTTGAATTTCCGAAATCCTGGAAAACTCTCCCCAAGAGTGTTGACTTTTCCAAAGTGGTCATTCAGTGGACATTAATGCCTGAATAAGGATTTGAATTCCCATCCTATGAGTTGAGGATTATACGATTCAATCGTTCTGTGATTCTCAAAGCATTCCAGGCTGTGGTTACACAGCGGCAATTTATATCTTTGCTCTCAGATAGGACCAAGCTTTGGCTGGATGCCTAACAATATAGTGGACATAAATTAACAGGGAGCAATTTACAGTCTGTCATGTCTTATTGCTTAATGAATTTGTCAAAAATCATATGACTCTGAAAATTATGGCAAGCGGGGTCCATGGGGCTTATGTCTTTAAGAGCAAGATTGTTCCAGCCGCACCCAAGCAAAACTGCTGCACTTCTTTCCTCTTTTTAATGCAGACACCAGAATCTCTGAGCACTTCTGTTTAGTTTTCAAATCTCTGGTGACCTTTGCTTTGCATTAGGACTACCAGGGATGACCTTGGCCAGTTTGCAAATCCCTGACAGTGGTCTACCTGCTGTCAGAGCCAAATAGGATTTAGGAGTCTGTCTTAAATTCCTGATTTTATGCTAATATGATGTCATACATTTCTGGCTTATGCTCACCCCAGACATTATTACTCAGTTTTCAAACTAAGCCAAAACCTTGTCCTCTATGAAGGCACCAAGAAGAAACTCCTTTTACCTCTGCTGCAATTACTCCCCCACCCTTCTTCCCCCAATTCTCTTCCTCCATCCCCATCCATTTGCTCCCCAAATCTCTCCCAACCTTTGTTCCCCTCTATTTCTCAGGATACGAATCCTCTTTGAGTGATGCTGTTTTATAGGGTAAAGAGTCAGACTTCGGCTTCTCTAGGCATTGCTCTCCTCATGTTAAAAATGGGATTCACCAGGCTGCTGTGCCTGAAATTTATTTATTTATTTGTCCATCCATCCATCCATCCATCCATCCATGAAAAACTCATTCATTCATTTTGTAAATATTGTTGGAATACCTAAAATAGGTCAGGCCTATGCTTGGTATTTAGGATACATAGTTGAACTCTAGACCCTGCTGTCAAGAGCCTTGGAGTCTAGGAAGATGGACAAATCAAAAGATAACTAAGAATGAAAGTGGGAAGTTTAGTGATTGAGACATGCTCAGATCAGAAGACGGGTTCACAGCAGTCTTTATCGGGCTTCTAGGAGAGTATGAAGGGCTGCCAGGGCACTGATCTGAGAGGACGGATGCCCTTGGGGTTAAGGCCACAGTTGATATTCAAAAGTGATGATGGAACTGCTGGTGGGTTGAGGCAGCACTGGTGATAGTAGTTCTGGTTATTATTATCTCTGCCAATTTCTCTTTCTTCTTTCTCCCTGCTTCTTTTTCAGCTTCTTTCTGCATATCTCTCTCTGTTTTCCACTTTACATGTTTTTATCTCTCCTATCTTATAATTCTTTTTGGGACATGTAGCTATGGTTCAACTGATGGCTGATTAAAGCACAATTGGATCTTTTTATTACATGTGTTTCCCAAGGAAAAATTGCCCCAGTGACACCTGAACATATGGAAGAGCCACGGCTGGGTTGCGAACCGGTGGGAGCTGCCCCATGGAGGTGGCAGATGCCCCAGGGCAGCTCCCTGGCCCATCCTGCGATCTGTCTGGTTGGCCAAATGGAAGCAGGCCAGCCACCTAACAGTTAACTGTGATTCTTTCTTTTGCCCATTTCATTTCAATCTCTTTGTTCCATGCAACCAAAGAGCTAATGGCTAGTGAATTTATTATGACCCATTGTTTGGCTTGCGGAATAAACCGATTCTTTCCCTTTCTATGTTCTGACTCCCCCCTTTGTCTGCAATTTTATTTTACTGTTCTTTTTGTACACATCCAACACATGCTGAGGTTATTGAAAAGCACAAATTACACAGAATTCAATTTGCATATCTATTGAGGGTCCAATCCCAGCGTCCTCAGTCAGGCAAAATGCCCACTGACTCTTACCTCCTTTACTCTGCTCCTCCTTGGCATCAGAACCAGCAGGCTGCCCCTCCACCACTCTTAACAGACCTGGCAAATGGCCTTCACGAGTGGTTTAAGCAGAGTCACACCATGGAGGACAACACACTGGGCTTTAGCAAAGTTTAGACAAAGTCACTCAGGGTATCTGAGGGGCAAAGTTGAGAAAGAGAGGCCAGATAACAGCAACACCGGGCCAGCTGAGCACTGGTGTGACTGAGAAAATACAGCCATTGGCACCAGGCAGGGTTAGGTGTGAATCTCTGCTCTGCCAATTGCTTGTCTTTGTAAAAAAAAGTAGATATTTTAAGATAGTTATAGGCTCACATGCAGCTGTAAGAAATAATACAGAGATATCTCGAAGACATTTTACCTAGTTTTTCTCATCATTTACTTGTTGACCTTGGGCTAGTTATTTAATCTAGGTCAGCCTCACTTTCTTTATCTATAAAATGAGTGTGAGACGCTGAGATACCACCTATCTCCAGTCAGAATGGCAATTATCAATAACTCAAAAAATATCACCTACACTTAATCCCCAAGGCTAATCAATTTATCCTCCTGACTATCTTCCTTTTTCTTCTACTTTGTCCTCACAATCCACCCACTTCTAGTCCAAGTCACTTTCAGGTAACAATTTTTGCTCCCCATCCAATGTATTCTTTCTGCACCCAAAGTGATATTTGCAAATATGATCATGTCTGTATCCTCCCCACCTACTCTATCCCCCACTTAGACTCTTCAGTGGCTTTCTATTATCTTGCGAGTACTGAGTAATCATTGCATGATCTGGTCTCACCCATCTCTCATCCTTTGCTTCTCCAACATTTTCCCAGGTGCTCACACAGTTGGGTCTTTGTTGTTGTTGTTGTTGTTGTTGTTTCAGCTCCTTCAAAAAGCTCTGACCTTTCTCCTATGCTCTTCTAGGAGCATTCCCCCTCCTTCTTCTTCCCCAACTCCCACTGCAGCTGCAGCTCTCTCCTGCTCAAACTCTGTGTCTCTGCTAAACATCCTTCCTCAGAAAGCCTTTCTTGAGCTATGGCTCCCCTTTCCTCTCAATATTTGTCTCTTCCAACTCTATACACATGCTTGGAGGGCCATCACTTGCATTCATTCAGATGAACTTTCTATCCCTCAATCCCAGAAAATAATATAAAACACAGCTATTTTGAAGGCATCAGAGACTCAGGATAAGCCCACCCCCTTTAGATTTCTACTTACTCCATTTTATTTAATGTTATCACAATGTGGTGTGTTTGAGTAGTTTGCTTAAATTTCTAGCTGCTTATATGTCTCCTCTATAAAACAGGAGCAATGACACCATCTGTAACTGTTGTGAGGGTCAGAAGTGATAAGAAATGTTGTAACCTGGGGGGAGGGGGAAGGGACACAGCATCAATAAAGGTGCATGATCCCAATCCAGGCAAAGTGAGGTCCAATGGGAGGTCCTGACATCACCTGTACGTAGACCACTTATGCACCCAATCCTGACTTGTCCTCACATCTTTAAAAAAATATATATCAAATTTGGTTTTAATAGGGGAACCAACCATCTTGGTTTGCCCAAGACTGAGAAATTTCCTGAGACAAAGGATGTTTAGTACTAAAATCAGGACAAGCCGATCATCTTACTCTACGTGCAGGTCACACAAAGGACCTTTCAAAGTTCAACTTCTGAAAGACTATGCTCCCCTGATGTATACATATTTCAAAATATTATTATATTTTTTAAACGAGCCCAAATTTAAATGCTGAAATAAAATTGTTTGCTCTCACTCATAGGCAGACCTTGAACAATTATCATAATGCTATGGGAAAGGGATTGACAGTAGTGGGAAACAGTCAGGGGAGGGTGGGATTGGCAGTCGAGGGAAACTGCTAGGGGAGGGAGGGACACACCTCATCAACAAGGGTACCTGCATAATCAACGTTTGTCTACCTAACCCTGAATTGTACCCCATATCTTTAAAATAAAAATAATGATAAATAAATAATATAAAACGGTTTCTTTCTAAATTTCTAACTAGAAAAATAAATGTTGTCACCTTTTATAAAGAATAATGTAATACTAATTAATAGAATAATAATTATTATAGTTTGCAAAAGGCTTTGTCTACTCATACACGAGTATCTGAATAGAACACATAAAAAAGTATTCTGCAGTAGTTTAGATACTAAGAAAAATTTTAAAGTGTTTAAGGATTTTAAAAATTTTATTTTGTTGTTTTATTTGCCAGTGCTGATTTCTTTAGGACAGAGACACAGAGCACTTCAAACCTATTTACATAGCATGTCAGCTTGAGGAAGTGTTTCTAAAACCCTTGGAAGAGTGGCAAAACTGATGGCAAAGGAAAGAAAAGGAGGGCAATTATCTAAAACAAATACTTGCAGATCATATATACCAATGTGTATGTGAGCACACAAATGAAATTTCCACTTTATGAGTCCAGAAAAAATTTATATTTTACGTAATCCACTCTTCACTCTAGGGATCTTCTGGGAGGAAAAATGTGGTACTGTTGCCTAATGTGTATATATATTCAATATATCTATGAAAGGAGAAAAGTTGGCAGAAATATGAAGAAAAAGAGAGAAGGATGGAGACGAAAGAAAGGAGGAGGGAAAAAGAAAAAAATCGGGATTCTCTACTAGAAAATCCATTAATGGGCAAAGTCAATGGGGATCAAACGTAGAAAAGCAATTTGACATCATTAATACATTGCAAACCTCCCCACTGAATGCTTATTTTCTGGAATAAGCATAAAAAGCTCATATGATAAAGCTGTGATGTAAAATCTCTTGAATTTTTCTTCTGTATTTTGGGAGCATTTCTGAAAAGGGAGCACTAAGTTCTTCTTTTCCATCATCCTAAAAAGACTATCATCATAGATTAGGCCTATTAAGGCTTCTCAAAAAGCATGATGTATGCTGATTTTTTTATATACCCTCATAGTTTCTAATTCAATAGGTCTGGGGCAGGCCCAAGAATTTGCTTTCTAATAAGTTCCCAGACAATGTTGATGCTTCTGGTCTGGAAAGGCTCACTTTCAGGAAGCTCTGAACTCCTGTAGCAAGGACAGAAAATCTTAAGAAGTAAAGTCGTTTTTAAAGCACTAGAAGCGTGGTCAAAGCCAAGATCTAGCACAGTTCTGGCACTCCATACCTGTTGAGTGAATGAATGGATGAATGAATGATAAATGAGTGGCATTGTTTTTTGCTAATATCTTTTATGAATGGCCTCAAGAAGCAGAACACTGTAGTGAATAGGAACATAGACTTTGCAATTAGATGCATCAGGGTTCAGATCTTGCCTCCCCACTTACCACTTACTGGCTTTGCAGTCACAATATCTACCTTACCTAGTTGTTCTGAAGAATAAGAATAATGGCCATAAAGCTGGCCTAGAACCTGGAACACCTTAAAGACACACTATGTGATGCTTATTTTCTGCTGTAGATCCAAGGCTCCCAAGAGTTGCATATGCTAGCTCATAGGCAATGTACTTCAGGACTGGATCACCTGACACTAAGATAATCAGTAGTCAGCCACCAAACACTTACCACAGTTATTGGTAAAAGAGGGCCTAGCCAGCTCAGGGTTCATGAGTATATAAAAGACAAACACCACACAAACGGCAAGTATATGGTTAATTTACACAACATTATTATGCAAAACAAGGATACTCTTAGCTTCATCAAACAGAGAGTAAGTGAGCCACAGAGAAATAAAAACACTCATGGATTCACTAAGTTTGAATAAGGAGCTAGAATCAAACACTTTTTTCATAAACTTTCTGTCCACTTCACCCACTGGATCCATATTGCTTCTGAGAATGGACCCAAGTAACTGTCTTAACAGAATAATCTTCCTTTTCCCAGACAAGATGGCAATTAAATGAAAAGAATATCTACACTTCAATGAAAAAAATCCATTCCTATAAAAGTCTCAAAGACTATTACTAAGTGCCTTATTCAAACATTGTTCAATTCTTACGCCAAGAGCTTTGGCTTTTTACACACAAGATTAATATTTCTGTAGAACATCTCCGAAAAGCAGGAGTAGGGAAATGTGATCATTTCTCAAATGTTCTGATGTTTTTCTACAGATAACTTGGTGCTCTGAATATTATGTGAATAGAGAGTAACCAACAGACTTGAGCATTAGCCCTGACTGGCACTTTCTACTGAAATCTTCTTAAATGTGTACTATAAAATACCAGAAAACTTGAAAACCAGTCAGCTATACAGCTTGATCTTAAGCAAAAATGTGAAGTGAGTTGTTTGTGTCCAGTGATGTTACTGTTGTAGATAAGTATTCTTTGCCCAGATGGTAGAATTTTTGTCAGAAACTCACTCTAAGCAATGACCTGAGGTTCATTTGCCTTAAAATTGTAAAATAATTTTTTTAAAGATTTAGCTTTTTCTTCTTCTCAATGTTTGAGGCCCATTGCAAAACACAAGGCTAGGCTGTATGAGATGCCATATAGCTTAGGCTAGGCATGGGGGCCTAAGTAAATAATTTAAGATGCTGCAGCTTATGGGGAAACAAAAAATCAAAGCTAGTGAATTAATGGAATAAACAGGTCACCAAATATTTTCTCCAAACGTATAACAATGAAACTTGACAAACGTATCAAAAACAATTACTTCAGTGGTCTGGAAATTGACCAAATGCTTAGAACAAACTGATAAGCATTTATTAATGAAACATTACTGAATTTTGATAAGAAAGTGGGAATCCACGGTCGTCTTGCCTGGGCTGCTCCCATTCTCTTTTCCCAGCTCTTTCTTCATGGTAGTTCTATTAGGGTAAAGCACATGGTAAGTAACCAGTGGTTTAACTGTATAAGGAAGATAACTTGTTAGGATTAGTAGTTGGATAATCCCATACCCAGCAAATCTAGATATCAGTAGCAAGCAACAATCTCAAGGACAAGTAAATCGGAACAATGAATTTTGATAACTGAGGTTGAATATCTGAGGAGCTCTAATTGTCCAGCCAGAAATTTAACAAGGAAATGTGTGAAATGAGACAGTCATAAAGACATTTGATAGTCTTGGCTGGCTGGAGATGATGTGTATACACAGTGGAGATTGGGGGGAACTCAAGCTATTCATATATTGCTGTCTTACCAGAAGCCTCTGTGTTTTGCAGAGGAGATACCAGAATGTCTGGCGAGAAGTAAAAGAAGGAGAAGGCTGGCTTAAAAACTGCCTGAAATGTGAATGTGTTCCTGAATTCATATATAGATTCTTCAACTAAGAGTGGGACACTTGCTGGCTTGAGATTATTGGGGCCCATCTCTGATCAATTATTGACTGACCATTGGGATATGCAGACTCCTAAGAAGTAAGCCTTGAAAATATGAACAAGGATTGGAGGGTGAGCAGAGAGTACTGGCAAAAACATCAGAACCCAGAATTGCTACAATATAGTATCTAAAAATATCCATATTCAACAAAAAAATTATAAGTCATGCAAAGAAACAGGTACGTGTTACCCATATTGGAGCGGGGAGAAACAGTTAATAGACTTTGCTGTGCATGTCCTCAAATATCAAATTTATCAGACAACTTTAACTCAATATTATATATATGTTCAAAGAACTCAAAAAACTAAAATGTTAAGAGTGAAAGAAAAGTATCATGACAATGATCCAAAAAATAGAAGACCTCAATAAAGATATAGAAATGATTTTTAAAATACAAATGAAAATTCTAGCAATAAAAATACAATAACTGGAATATAAATTTCACTTCAGAGGCTCAATTACAGATATGAGACAACAGAATTAAATTGGTATTACAATAAAATAGGTTATGATTAGTTAAGATGCATAATCATAGGCCATCATTTGCCAACCTTTGTGCTAGGCTATAGAACATGTCTCAATAAATTTAAAGGATCAAAATAACATAAAATATGCTCTATGACTAAAACAGAATTAAATTAGAAATCAACAAAATAAAGATATCTGATAAGTCCTCAAATATTTGGAGATTAAACAGTACAATTCTAACACCCATGAGTCAAAATGATTGCAAAATATTTTGAACAGAATTGAAAAGAAAAACACAGAATATCAATATTTATGGTGTGCTCTAAAGCAGTGATTATAAGGAAATGTAGAGCTTATAAAAAGACAAAAATCTTATGTCACTAACTTATTTAGCAAACTAGAAAAATAAGAGCAACCTAAACCTTAGTAAACATAAAAAGGAAATAATATAGAGTAACATGAAAATCAAAGAAATGGAAAAAATATATTAAAAAATAAAACCGAAAAATAATTATTTTTAAAAATCAAAAAAATTGATGTCTTTAACAAGAAAGAAAGGAAGGAAGGAAAGAAGGAAGGAAGGAAGGAAGGAAGATCAAATGGCCAAACTCAGGAAGAAAAGAGGAGACATCAGAACCAATCCTACAGAAATAAAAAGAATTCTAAGGAAATTTAATTCACAGTTTTATGCCAACAATTTCAACGATTTAGATGAAACAAATTTCTAGAAAGACAGACATTACCAAACTGACTCAAGAATATATACAAAATCTGTATAGATCTATAAGCAGTAAAGAAATGGAATAATTTTTAAAATCTTCCCACAAAGAAATCCTCAGTCCTAGACAGTTTCACTGATCAATTCTATCAAATATTTGAAGACCAATCTTTCAAATACTCTTTCAGAAAACAGAGAAAGAGGAAAGATTTTCCAAATCATTCTATGAAGTCAATATTACCCTTTAACAAAGCTAGCCAAATACATCATAAGAAAATAAAACTTTAGATTAATATTCCTCAAAATACAGAGGAAAAATTATTTTAAGAAATTAGCAAACTTGGCCGAGTTCAGTGGCTCAGCCTGTAATCCCAGCACTTTGGGAGGCCAAGGCAAGTGGATTGCCTGAGTCTGAGGGTTCGAGACCCACCCAGGTAACTTGGTGAGAACTTGTCTCTACAATAAATTTAAAAAAATTTAGCCAGGCGTCGTAGCACATGCCTATAGTTCCAGCTACTTGGAAGGCTGAGGCAGAAGGATCCCCGGAGCCCAGCAGGTTGAGGCTGCAGTGGCTGGGAGTGTGCCACTGCACTCCAGTCTCGGTGACAGAGTGAGACTCCAATTCAAAAAAAAAAAAAAATTAGAAAACCAAATAAATCAACAGTTTAAAAATATTTCACACCATGACCAACTGGGAATATTTCTAAGAATACAAAGTTAGTTTAACTTCTGAATGTCATCTTACATGACCATTTTACAGAGAAAGAAAAATCATTGGACAAAATTCCACACGCATTTGTGTTTCTAAAAAATGTTTAATTGGAATCAAACAGGGTTTCCTCAACTTCTACCCCCAAAATTAAGTGCATTCAAATGAATAGAAAGGAATTATTAAAATTGGTTTTGTTTGCAGATGACATAATCTTGTATGGAGAAAATTCTAGGTAATACAGACACACACATGCACGTGAGCACACACACACACACACACACACACACACACACACACACGCCCTTACCACAAAGATGCATAATAGAATATCAATATACAAAAACCAATTTTAGTTGCAAATACTAGTAACGAACAAGCTGAAAATTAAATTAAGAATACAATTTCATTCACAACAGTGTCAGAAAAAAATAAAATACTAATAACAAATCTGACAAAATGCAAGACTTATATGCTGAAAACTATAAATGAGTGCCTAGTGGAATTAATGAGGGTGTAAATAAATGGAGACATATTCATTGTTCATGAACTGGAAAACAATATTGTTAAGAATATTAATTCAGTATTGTTGAGAATATTGACAATTCTCAAATTTTTAAATATTGATTTATGGCAAATCTTATCAAAATTCCAACAGACTTTTTTAAAAAAATTGACAAGTTGATCAATATATAAGTTTGTATATAAATGGAAAAAAAACCTAGAATAATCAGAACAATTTCCAAAAAGAAGAATAAAGTTAGAAGACTTACACTAACTACCTGGTTTCAAAACTTACTAAGAAGCTACGGTAATCAAAACAGTATTGTAGTATTGTTTTAAGTGTTGGCATATAGATCAGTGGAGAAAAATGGAATTTCAGGAATAAACACTTATAGTTTTGGACAGCTGAATTTTGACAAAGATGCCAAAACAATTTAATGGGAAAAAAATTATAGTGTTTTAATACAAATGTTACTTGAATATACACATTAAAAAAAAAACTTAGACCTTTATCTCATACCACAGATACATACAAAAAAAATTTCAAAATTGGCTATAACCCTAAATGTTAGGACTTTACATTATAAAGCATCTAGAACAGTGGTTCTCAATCAGGATGATTTTGCCTGCCAAGGGACATTTGGCAATGTCTGGAGACATTTTTGGTTGTCATAACCAACGGGAAGGTGGGAGCAGGTGCTAATGTCAACTAGTGCATAAAGACCATGGATGCTGCTATGCATTCTACAATGCACATGACAGCCCCCCACAATGAAAGATTATCTGACTCAAAATATCAGGAATGCTACTTTCAAATCCTGATATAAAAAAAAACAGAGAAAAAAAATCTCTGTGACTTGGCTTATGTAAGAAGTTCTTAGATATGACACCAAAAGCACAATCCGTTTTTTAAAAGATAAAACAGATTAAGAAAATGAATAACTTTTGCCCTTCTAATTACACCATTAAGAAAAAAGATAAGGCATAGACTGGAAGGAAATATTTGAAAATCATATTTTTGACAAATAATTTGTATCCAGGATATTATAACCTGTTCAACTCAATAGTAGGACAAACAACTCAATTTTTAAATGGGTAAAATATTTAAATATAGTTTCACTAGAGGAGATACACAGATAGCTAAAACACGTGAAAAGATGCTTAACTTCCTTAACTGTTAAGGAAATGCTAATTAAATCTCATGAAATATCAATACAGATCCACAGATAAAAAATATGGATAGTAATAATTTTTAACAAGAACATGGAGAAGCAGTTCTCCTCATATAGTGCAGGTGGTAATATAAAATGGCACAGCCATTTTGGAAAACTGTCTGGCAGTTTCCTAAAAAGTGAACCATAAACATATTAATATGAACTACAAATTCCACTCCTAAGAATCTACCTACAAGATGTAAGAACACACAAATGCTTGTATATAAATGGTCATCGTGACATTACTCATAGTAGCAGAAGACTGGAAACAATTCAAGTGTCTATCAACTGTGAATGGAAGAATAAAACATGATAAAAATTAAAATAGAAAATAAATGTGGATAAATAAAATATCCAGAAAAGGCAAATTTATAGTGGCAGAATGAAGATCTTTGGTTGCCTGTGTTGAGGGGTAAAAGTGGAGACTGACTGCAAATGGGAATGAGAAGACATTTCAGAATGAAGAAAGTGTTATAAAACTTGTCTATGGTGATGGTTGTGTGCGACTCTATACATTTAATAAAAATCATTAAATTGTACATTTTCAGTGAGTGAATCTATAGCATAAGTTATGCCTCAATAAATATTTTTTTAAAAAACAGAGCTAAATAACTTAGTACCAATGTTACAATACAATGTTAGAAGATTTAAGGCAAATAAACAAATATTGAAAAATGCCATAGAGACTACTAATTGCACTGTGCCTAGACTCTTGGCAGGTAGAGAGCATAAAGAGATATAACTTTGACTGGAAACTCCTCATTCCACATCCCTGGGATGAATGAGGCTGGGTTTGTCACCGGTTTGTGTATAGGAAGCCCTAATACTTTGAGACATTTTTAAGACAGGAATGGGAATCCTAGGTCCCCTTCTATGACTCTCACCCGTTAGGTCCTGGAGCTGACTAAGGTACTGACATTTGGTAACTCAAGATGCGGGTACAAGGTCTGAATTCATAATGCTTATTGCTGTGAGGAGTTGAAACTGATAGAGGGGT
The DNA here is from genome assembly GCA_963574415.1 of Tarsius wallacei. NCBI lineage: Eukaryota > Metazoa > Chordata > Mammalia > Primates > Tarsiidae > Tarsius > Tarsius wallacei. The sequence goes on along the minus strand of CAUYQG010051166.1, from coordinate 34,227 downwards.
GTACTACATCATAACTATAGGGTTGACAACCTTAAAGTCTCTTTAGAAACATCATTGTAATGAGGTAGGTACTTGCTTATCCAGGAAAGTCACCAACTAGAAGGCCATATGTTCCTTGTGTCAGTCTGTCTTTATATGAAGCATTGCAAAATAGATCAAATAAGATTCGCATCTGCTGAGAGTTCAGGAAGAGACCAAACCATGGCCCTGGAATGACTCATAGATAGGAATTCACCTTTTGTGCCTTCAAAGAGGGCTGATAAAAATTACCAGTTGCTATCTTTCCAGCCAAACCAACCACAATTACAAAAAATATTACAGCCTTCTTGTAGAATATCATATAAAAAATTTTTCTTCTTCTGAATGCTAACTTGAGCATATTTTTTTCTGCAGAAAAACGCTCATATTTATCAACTTATTCATGGGCTTGGTCAGCAATTTTTAGCCTGTGAGAAATGACATCCTGTGTGGACCACAACAACTTGTAAGAACAGAAATGGATTTCTAATTTAATCATATCACAGTATTGGTCAATCTCAGAAAACATTCATTATTTCATGACAGAGGTGGCAATATTTTGAAAATCGCTTTATAAATTTGTATCAGTCTCAGAAAAACTAACATCTTTTAATTTTAAATCAAAATGCTACAGTCTTCTCCTTCATTAAACACAGTTCTCTCAAAATATCTCAAAGCATTTCATCAAAAATGGAATTAGTGAGCTTCAGACAGAGTCTTTGCATAAAATGTATCTATAATCCTTGCATAAATATAAATATATGGGCTTGTATTCTTATGCACAACAAATCTTGAATGTAATGTGCCTTAAAGTAGCATGAAAATCACTTGGAGAGTGGTTGCAAACTTGAATGTTTGAGATTCTTTGAATAAAGGTACTTCATAAATGGAAAACAAAATGATAATAGAAACAAACCCCAAACATTCTTTAAAAATTTTCAAATGTGTCATAGCTTATGTGCAGTCTTTCTTTCTAGACTCAACCATGCATAAGAATCCACTAGGGTACTTGTTCAAAATGCACTCCTTAAGTCCCTATCCCCAGGAGATTCTGCTTCAATACGTCTGAGACAGGGCCTAGAAACTGGGTGATTCTGATGCAGGTGATGTGAGAATCGCTACTACAGACACCAGTGAAGTGCTAAAAGAGAGATGTCTATTTCCCAGTGCCTTTCTACTTGAGCCTGGGGAATGTTCAAGTTCATGCAAAAGAGAGCATTATGGGGATTCATGAAAACCTGGACAGTTGAGGACCAAAGGGCAGAATGGATCTAGACTAAACCAAGCACAAGAAACTTGATGTTTTCCTTTCGGTGATTCAAATAAAGTATGCTAAAACCAAACCCAAGCCAGGTAACATCTGTGCCTTCTATGAGTATTCAAGCAGGACAACTGCTAATAATAATCCCCTGATTACTGAACAACCATAAATGCTAGGCAGCCTGAGGAGTCTGTGTGGGCATTACCATGTTCTTTCCGATCACAAAATCCAGTTGGTGTGCAATTACTCCAATGTGACACCTTATATAAGCTAGAAATCATGTCTTCACTTTAAACATTGTAAATCAATAAAATTACATTGTAGTCATTGACAACACATACAATTTTGCCTGTTTGATGCCCCATTACTGCAACAGCACTTGAGTTTCCCCCTCCTTGGTCTCCCTGCATCGAGGACGTATTTATAGACAGTAGAATAATGTCACATAAATTGTTCTCACAAATAGTCTTTGCTGCTTTGCAATATTGGTGCCCATTCCCACGTCAGATAGTGAAATTTCCAAGAGCTCCATTTTTTTTTCCAGTGTGTTTTCTTACATTTTAACATGAAAAGGTGGTGGAGTTGAGAACTTCATTCCTGAATTAAATATGTCATTTTAAACACGATAATGTGCAAAATACAACTTGTAAAAACTTTAGTCCTATAATATAAATATTGACTTTTTACAATAAAATTAAGGTGGATTTTTTTATAGGGTGATAGGAAGCCTAACACTCTTTGCTTATGCCCTCTTGGTTCCAATTTTCAGAAAACATACACTCAGGAGTCATTTGCCCAGTGAGGATCAAATTGCCAGTTTTATGTATACACTGGTAGGTGTCTCCAGATTCCCCAAAGGCAAGACTTCTGATTGGATAATGCTACATAAGAGAAAGCCTGAGACAAAGAGGAGGTTTCTATTCTCTGTGCCCCAATTAAAAACTGGTCAGTGTGTACAGAAGGCATGGCTCAGCCATTTACACAGAACTGAAAAGCACAAACAAAGAAAGAGCAGACATCTCACTGGTTCTCCAGTAGGCTCTGATAAGATCCATTGACAGTGCAGTGCAAGGCAGGCCCCACTAAAGAGACTGACATTATAGAGAGTAAGTCTTGGGTGATGAGTATTATAGTCAGCATAAACTAGCTCTGCTAAAGTGACAAACAATTTTAAAATTTCAGTATCTTAAAACAGTATTTATTTTTCTTGCTCATGCTACATGTCAAACATAGGTTTGCAAAGGAGCTCGGTTCACTGTGGTATCACAGAGACCCTGCTGACACAGGCTTCTTCTCAACACATGCTTTCCTGATCACTCTAGCTGAAGGTCTCATAGTCCCAGTTAAAGGTCCTGACTGGGCAGTAAAACACATCACTTTCCCCCACACTCCACTGGTCAGAATTCATCAAATGACTCTTCTTCAAAAGATAGGGAAGTGCAATTTCCCCATGAACCAGGAATCCATCATCACTAGGAATGGGTGTCTCAATGTGGAGTAGCATTATAGAAATCACCATTCCTGTAATTTTCTGTCTTACAGCTTAACCACTCTCATTTAATTGTTTGTTTTCTTCTGTTTCATTTATGTTTCATTTATATAGTCTTAACAAGCATTTAGAAGGAACCTCTATAAAAATGTACGTAGGGAAATCAACTGTTCCTTCTGTCCTCCCACATATTCTCCTGATAGCTCCATAGAGTACACGTCCGAGAAGCCAAGAGACCATGCCATAAGAAACTATCACTTTCAACACTCTGGCCATGCACTTGTAAATCTAGCCCAATAAATATTCATAATTCATACCAGTCAAATTAGCTAATCCTCCTCCCATGGAGAAAAGTAAACAAGCAGATAAGAAATAATTTCGATACTCTATGGGTCTTTGGGGGAAATAGAAGTCCCCCTTTTCATAAAAAATGTAGAAGAAGTTGAAGGAAATCTTATAATTTCATAGACTTAGATTAGAGAAGTCTTTATAAGTCTGGCATGAAATCCAGATAGCATAAAATAAATTTTTAACTCTTACATGGCAAAAGAAAAATAAGAAGAAAAGAAAAAATAATAATTGGAAGAAAATATTTACAACACATATTTTTAGGGGCTGTATCCATAATATATAAAGGGTGGCTATAAATCAATTTTAAAACATCAAAATGACAAGCAAACACAAAAATATGATTATCCTAACTGATAATTAAACAATGTACTGATCATTTTGCCTATAAAATTAGAAAATTTGAAGGATCGATTTCAATTAAGTGATGGTTAGAAGATGGGGGATTGGTTGATGTATAAACTAGAACAATAATTTTGAAGAGCAATCTACTAATATTAGTCAATTCTAGGAATAAGTCAGTTAGTTCAATTCTAAGACTCTGCACTTTAGGAATACCAGCACAAATACCACAAGGGATACAAGCACGGTCCCTCTAGCAGTACAGTAAGTCCCTTACATTATGAAAGAGTTCCATTCTGACAGCATATTCACAAGTTCAAGTTTGTTCATATGTCCAACAAAGTTAGCCAAAGTACCCAATGAACACAATCGGCTATACAGTATTAGCTACCTCACCACCGCTTTTACGTTTGCTTCCAGATATCTTGGACTTGAAATAGAGATACTGTACTACTGTACTCTATATAGTATCATACAGTAAAGTACACAAAAACGCAACCATGTATAGAGGATACAAGCACATGACAGTGTACTCCAGACATGTGAACTTACTTACACGATTAGACATGTGAACACAAAATCACATCTTTGAAAGTTTGCAATTTGATGGTTCATAAGCAGGGGACTTACTGTATTACTTATGATATGAACATTTGGAGAACTCACACAAGTTCATCCATAGAGAGATGGTTCCATCCATGCAACAGAGCACCATGCAACCATAAAAAGGATCAGATAAGAGTTGTAAATGCTAACTTGGAACAAGTACTTGCTAGGTGAAAAGTAAGTTGCAGAATAAAATATATAGTATATACCAGTGGTGTGCTGAGAATCCAGCTCTCATTTTTTTTTTAAAAAAGAAGCCTTGATTAGTTTTTGCTGATTTCCATAAAGTAAACACTCCTACCATGGCTGCATTCAAACTATCAATCCTTTAATAATTGGTTTGAAAATTCTGCAGCCCACTGTATGGACCTATTTTCATTTTTTAAAAGTATGTGAGTATGTAAGTATCTGAATGTGTATGTGTTTGTGAGTTTAGGGGCACAGAAAAAATATCAGGAGAGGTAAACAGAAACTGGTGGCAGAACTGAAGTTGGACAAGAGGCAAAGGACCGTGATATAATTCTCATACTTGGGTATTTAATTTGTTTCATTGAACATCATTGCTTTAATAGATTTCTTAAATTAAGATTTAAATATTTTATTATTATAGAAGTAACCCATGATTACTATAGAAAAGTTGCAACATATAAAAGAGAATAAGGGAGAAAATAAAAATTACCCATAATTCTATTTCATTATAACCACTGTTAGTATTTTGGTGCATTTTTCCCCCAGGTGTTTTCCATGGGAAAACATAATAGTGAGTTTTTTCAAAATTAAATATTTATATTTTATGAGTAATTTATTAACTGTACATAAATTTTCACTTCATTTCTGATTATTTCCTTAGGAAATAATGTCTATTATCTTAGAAGTGGCATTAATTATTGATTAAAGATAAAATTATAAAATACATCTTTAAAAGAATAACTAAATTATATTAATGCAATTCAAGCTAATTTTGTGTAACAAAATTTTGTGTCTTAGATTTACTAAACACATATAGATAGAATTTTAAGGCAGTGAAGATAAAGAAATGCTGTTAATACATTGGTTGTACATTTTACTAAATATGTGTTATTTTACATGCAAGATAACTATTGGCCCCATAAACCTTTCAACAGAAATAAGAGGTAGTGGAAGTAGACTGAGTTAATTCCAGATAAAGGAGTTTGAGAGGAATAAGAAGGATTTCGCAGATATGTCAGGAAGAGAAGAGGCATTAAAGAGAAAGCAGAACCATTAATACGTGGAAAAGATGATGAAATTGGTGGTGACTAAAATGGCAGCACTACCAATGGCTTTTATATATATATAAATATCAAACTTTAACAAGAAAAATAAAGCAAGTCAGTGCAGACATTTAGGAAGTAATAAAAATCTTGTCAATACAACTGCTGATAAAAAGCAGGTAAGGGAATTTAGTACAACCCACTTAAGCCCAGGATTCCAGACACCTGCAGACCAGGGATTTGAAGTCATTGCATTGAGCTCTGTACCTAATCCCATCTCTCACCAAGTCGAGCCCCAATCAAACTTCGGCTTTCACAGTCTAATTTCCAAATGCATTCTCCATCTAAACCTCGCCCATTGCTCAAAACCTGTAAACGCAAATTTTTAGACATGTTTTTCATGAGGTATTTTATTCAGAGGTATCTCAAGAACCAAGTCTAGAATATTATCTGCGTCTTAAACCATTTATTTTACGTGGGACTATTAACTCACATGCTGATTGTTCTTCACCCAACATACCCCCACTCCTAAATTATTTAAGTAATTGATAGGACTCCAATATCCATTGAACTAATTGGGATTACTTGAGATCACTATTGTACCTTTCTTTTCTTTTTGCAATTATGGAGAATGTCTATAGTGGGTGAGTGGAGAAAAAAAATAGTCTCTCTTTTTTCTTTAAGTGAATGCAATTAGTTGATGTATCCATAAAAGGGCCCATCTGTACTTCATAAAAGTAAAGATGTAGGCATCAGAGGACATAGATGACAAAAAAAGTCAGATTTCAAAGAAAATTAACCAATAAGGCTTCTCAACTATTGATTCTTTTTCTTTCAATAAATTATGGAGAACAAAATGAGTCTCCAAGAATCAAGGAAATTAAATGTGATGCCAGCATTCTATGACTTCTTGTATCTGCCATTCCTAAACAGAACTTTTGACCACAGTAAAACAGCAAGAAAAATGTTGAGAAAATCACATAAAGAGTAATGGAATTGTGGAACCAATAAACTACAAATCAGCAGAGAAAGGGACACCCCAGAGGCCCTAATCTGGACTTGAATCAATATTGTGATGCAATTGTCCAACAAAACTTATGTGAATTCAAACCAGCTTGAATTCATGCCCCTAATCCATGTATTTATATACCACCTCTACCTGAGGAACTAATAGCATTTCATAAGCAGTTTTGTCTTTTCTCCTTATAAGCCACCCACATTTTCCTCTTCTTGTGAATCTGTGGTGACCTAATAGTCCCCATCATCAGCAGGAGAGACAAGGATAAGAAGAAGCTCTTTCATGTCCCAGACGAATCACAAGGACTCAACTAAGAGTAGTCCAAGTAGTGTTATTTTCAGTGGGGCGTACTCTACACCAGTCAGGATTTAAATAGAGGCCTGAACTAGTTCATTAAAGAAACAGGAAAAACTAATATGGGCATAGATTATAAGGCAAGGTTTTTAGCAGTGTAGCGGCATTACTAAATAAGTTTTTTGAGGGACCTACAAGAAAGAATAAACACCGCATTTATTTCCAAGGTTATAATAAAGTCAAGCCACAGTGAAAAATGGGAAGACATTTTTCCAAAATTCAAATTGCCTTGAGGCTAAGTTTTTTTTTTTTGAGTTGGAGTCCCACTCGATCGCCCAGACGAGTGCAGTGGCTGCTCCCGGCCACCGCAGCCTCAACCTGCTGGGCTCCGGCGATCCTTCCGCCTCAGCCTTCCGAGTAGCCATAATTACAGGCGCACGCTACCACGCCCGGCTAATTTTTTTTTTTTTTTTTTTTTTTATTGTAGAGATGAGGTCTCGCTTGCCCAGGCGGGTCTCGAACCCGCGGGCTCAGTCAATCCACTCACCTCAGCCTTCCAAGGCGCGGGATTACAGGCTGAGCCACCGAGCCCGGCTGAGGCTAAGTTTTTAGAGACGTGATTGCTGTTTGTTTGTGAGGGCATGGAGGGGGAGAGGTCTTTGCTATTGGTTATCTTCTTTAAAACTAACTTAAACTTTTTCAGATTCAGATACATTTATTCTTGGAAAAGTAAAGTCACCATTTGCTATAAAAAAAAATGGAGGCCTCTATTTTATGAACATTCATAGGAGTATTTAAATTCCTTAGAAATAGTTGGCTTAATTTTCCCCTGAAACAAATGCAAGTTTTAATACTCAGCAGGAAGTAAGTGACCTAAACAATGGAAAAGTACAGAGTAGAGAAGAAAAGGGCATGTCTGAAAAATGTAAGCCGTATCTACAACTTGGTGGGACACAGTAAGTTTTCCAGACAGTTCTTATGAGTGGAAGGTACCATCTTATACCACAGGGGAGAGACTCCAGAGTTAGTAAGCCACCAATTATTCCTAAATTTTTGAATGCTCAGTTAGCTACAGCTTCCACAGGTCTGTGAACAGCACATATTGATTCAGCTGTTCCCTTAAGCAGATTACCTGGGAGGACAAATTTTCCAACAAGGGTCTACCTCTTCAAGGCCATCAACATAAACGTACTGCATATTTGAATAGAGAGGATTTATGGGAAATAGCTTATTGCACATTTCTCACTTGCCCAAACTAATTTGGGGTGGTAAATGGTGGATGGATGTTTTATTGACTCTTGGCATTCAGAAAAGTAGAAAGATATCATAACCTCCACTGATGGTACCTTTAGACAACCAGGTGATGGGGCAAAGGTCCTCTCCAGAGACCATAGTCAACCAAAATCTTTCCTTAGAACCAAACTAGTTTTGAAAAAGATCAACAAGCATGACTTTGTCTGTGGTACTGGAAACATGGGAAAAGTGCCTCCAAATAAAAATGCAGACATATAAGTACAGGATAAGATCCTGTACCTCTTTATTTGCATAATATATTCCTGGACAAAGGAAAAAGCAAATATTACTAGGAAGTGAGCTTTTGCCAGAAATAGCCACAATAAATGCCTTTTCAAAAAATAAAATTAAGACAAAAAAGAAGATAGCCTTCATCTCAGAAATCAAAGAATCGCCAGACTGGATCTAAGATGTTGAGAAAATTGCTCATGAGCAGTTTGTCTAGGTGAAAATATGACTCCTGTAATGTTGCCAAGGTCTCTAAGACCCGGGATGCTGTTGAGTAAATGCTGGTTGCATAAGGGGACACTTTAATTTATGTGCTCAATTTTTCTGAGGTCTCAAAAAAGAAAAAAAAATGAAGATGGGGGAAAGGGATGAATGAGGTTAATTTCCAGGGTGGCACATTCAGGGATGCTTTTGAGATTAAGGATTTTTCCATTACCTCAGTATCCTCATCTGAGGGAAAAGTGATTTTGTAGGAAGAAGCATCTCACTGAAAGTCTTAATTCACCCTTCCCAAAGGCCTCAGGGTCTTTAAACAGAGACTATGTCTCTCAAATTCCTTTTTCAAATGAGAATTATGTAAGAAAGATTTCAAAACCATAATCAGTGAAGAATACTCTTTCAGTTTACTATGGACCTACAAGTTAAAATACTAGAGTACTATGAGTTAAATTGAATAATAAATATAAGAGGCTCAAATTTCAAATAAAATACTGCAAAATATAAAGTGACATTTATTGTAAATTTATATTTGTAAAATATGTATTTCTCTATTTACCAGATATTCCTTCTTAGAATATAAGATTGGATTTTTAAAAAATCTATATCAGAGAAAATGTATGCATTCTCTTCTTTTCATAAATAAACGTATTCTGGAAAGTAAGAGTCACAACGACAAATTTGAAACGTCCCCCTTCCTCTCATTTTTAAACACATGTCTGATAGAGTTACTGGTAAAGCAAAGGAAAAAAGAATTCTGCCACAAAAGTCAAATTTTGTATTTAGTATTATGTAGAATAAATGTAAACAGCATCATTCCTTATGATTTGTTATAATGAAATCATTCTTTCCCTACCTTGCAGGTACTTACATAGTATTTCAGATTCCTGAGATTTAAAATTCTACCAAATGGAAATATCCTTTCAAATACTATTTTCAGTAGCTTTTTCTTGAGTTGTTTGGGGACTATTATAATTAAATAAACAAACTCAAAACAGTTTGGCTAAGAAGCACTCTAATCATTCCTGCGGCACAAAGGTCTAGAAATGATTAAAAGAAGACTCTTGAGGGATAAGGATGAAACCAAAATACTACAACTGGGCCCAACATACAAAGACCCATCATCACTTCAGGCAGAGAGACAGCCTGTGCTGGATGCAGATTCCCTGCTAACAACATCCTGTAGGCAAAGGCTTCACCTGTTCCCAGGACGCCTTTTCTCTCCCACATGTCTCTTCTCTGGGGGGCATTGTTCCAGTTTCAGCAAATAAATTTAGACTTGTTTGTACCTATACTTGTGACTTATGTTATTAAAAATATACTCAATTAGCTCTTTTTTTATTTTTTAATTAATGTTTATTGGAAAGCAAAAGGCTGCCAGGGCCTGTGTGAAGTAGTGTGAACCTGGCTTTCTGCCATGGGTCACCAATGACTTCAACTTATTTCCTCTCGTCTTCTTTTACTAAATTAAAACCCTGGAAGTTCAAATTAAATTAAGTTTAAATTAAAAGCGAGACACCAAAGTTATCCTTTAGAGTGGGGAAAACCCCATCAAGTAGCCATTCAGTAGCAAATGTGTTTCAACTTAATGGAAGGTTAATATTCCTTAATTTCTCCAGCTTCCCGTCTTTTTAATAACTGGAAATATCCTTCACCTATTTTCCTCAGTATTTTAGAAGCCTGATTCGCAGGAAGAACTGAAGTTTCACCCTAAGTAAAATTCAGAATCTGCCAGTTACTTTTGTCTTTTGTATCCCTGTGGGATACAGCAAAGGAGAAGTCCTTCATAGACTGCCTTAGAATATTTATCTGAATCTTAGTCTTTTCTCATTCACCTTCTCCTCCAAACAGAAAGCACCAGCACCTTCCCCCTCTGTAATCTGTTTCCCTAAATGACATATAGCATATCTCAGTGGTATGTGACATGATGAAGAGAAACCCACAAAGGATCCTTCAGCAGCTCCAGAACTTTTATTCTGAAGGGGAACTACATTTATAATTTGTCCTTTTCAAAAGGGATCTGCTTACCACTGCAGTGAGAGCTTGAAGAGTTACTGCACTAATAACTTGAAGCATCAATGCAAAATCAGAACTCTACTAGCTTTGCAGATAATAAAAAACCTTCCATTCACTTCCAATCAGAGGAAACTTTTTAAAAAAATTCTTATAAATGGCGTTGATAAAAAATATATTTATCATGGAATTCCATCTACCTCCCAATCAGCAAAACCTGATGATGGATAGATGGGTAGACAGGATAGAAGATCTTAAAATATATCGGTTTTAATAATTATTTGTTTTTCCTTTTAAAAGGGTTTCCTTAAATTTGATTCATTAAAAATAGCAAAATAAACAGAGAGCCAGATATTCCTTGCAACCAAGTGGTTACGAGTTTGGCTGCCAAAATAACAGGGCGCCAAACTCGAAAGCAGCATTTGCAGACTGCCTCTCCTCTTCTGCATTCGCCAGATCATCTCAATTATGATAATAAACAACCTATTTGCAATGCAATCTATTCTTTATCTGAAAAGCTGAGCCAAACCACATTTGAAGCTCAAGACTCACACCCAGCAGTGTCCACTTTAAATAGAAAAATCACATTGATTGCATGAAACTCAGGGCTCATTTTAGTCCATCGATTCCCCTAGTGACCTTCCGCAGCATCAAAGCCCAGAGCGAACCCAATCTGACCCCGACTTTATGTGCATTATTATATCAAGAGACAGGAGCTACTTACAGTCCATGCCATTGTCTCCATAGATATGTAATAAAGTATTCTAGAACTGCTCCTGCTGAGAACACTTCAGGTGCACGTCATTTTCTTCTCTCTCTATCTTTCTCCCCCCTCTCTCTCCTACTCTTGCACGCAAACACATACACACTAGCCTCCTGGCAGTATAAAAATTCTTCGTTTACTGAATGTTTCTTTCCTCCCAGTACCGAAGAACTCGGAAAGCAACTTCAGACTTTGACTAACACTCGCATAATTCCCAGTAAACAACATCCTTCACTCAAATCCATAACTAATAATAATTCTATTTGTTAAGCTCTTTTGTGAAACAATATGTGTAATACAAAGCTCCTCTCCACAGTTTTAATTATAATAAATCACCTTCATTATGATGCATACTTCAATATAACATGTCGGCTGCTTAGCTACCTCGATTACTCCATAATGAGGGGAGAGCAGACATATACGTCTCAAAGAAAGTTATTTACACATGCTGAAAAATTCTACAGCATCCCATAGCTTTGCGGCATGAATTTCAACAACTTTTATCTTACCTTACTGTACATAAAATTACAGCCGAGAAGACAGGGGGAAAAAGAATGAGAAAAAGCGCCACATCTGAAAAATGCTGTTTACACAAATAACAGTACCCTGAATACATCCACTAGCATGGAAAAATCAGTCCTTGCAGTACAATCATTTCTCTATAAATGTATGAAAGTATTTTACTGCCTGGTGCAACAAATCAGCGATGAGATGCTAGGCTGTGGTGTGCAAGTTTCAAGGGACTGCATGTCAAAGTCAACTTCCCGGGCAGTCCCCTGAGAACTGCGCTGGGCACATTCTCATGAAAGGTGTGAAAATCTGATTTTCTAAAATGGATCAGTAATTCTCCATGAAGGGGGAAAGGATCGATAAATCTTTGCTAAGTAGATTGTAAAGGAAAAATTATTCTTTCAGTGACAGTACATTAGGATCCTCCAAACAATCTCAATAAACTAAAGACATAGCATTTCTCCACCAGCTACTTTGACTTCTGATATATTTTTGTAATCTGAGATCATTCTGCAATGCACATACATTTATATTTGCTAAGCCATGTTCTGTGTTGATGTTGATTTATGGTATGTGCCATTATAATGTTTGGCTGTGACTAGAAAAAGAAAATTATTAGCTGCTTGTAACCTAATAGATGTGATACAAGGAAATGCCATTTAGTCCTACCCACATATATGTTTCTAGCTATATCAGTTCACCCGGTAGCCGCATGATGTGTTCTTGGTATTCCTCAGCCAAATATATCTTTGTTGTTTTTAGGTAACTGTTCATCATAATATAGTGTTTATTCTCTTGATGCCTAAAAATACCTGGGGTGTGATATGCTTAGAATCATGTGATGCTAATAGTCCTTCTAGGAATATTTCTTTCTGCCCCTAGGCAATGACCAAGGAAACCTCAGGCACCGGTTTTATCAGATACACTTGATGACACTGAACTGGTGTAACTACCAGCCCTTCCCCACTAACACATTCACCATCTGTTTCACAACTGGGGAGCCCATGCTCCTCACCACAACAAGGGCCGAGAATCCTTGCTAAAGAATTTAGAAAGAAGATGTGTGTCACGAGAAAACAAGCCTGGTAGTGGACCGACTGTCCCCAAGAGGCTCTCTGGTTATAGCATCCGAAGCAGTATGTGGCTGAGATTTCCCCTGCTCTGTGTTAAAGTGGTTATTAAAAAATATGGCCTGTGTGGTAGTGAGATATTTCAGGGGCCTCGGAGCATGCTGAACATCATGTGTCCTGTGATACCCAGGTAAAACAAAGCAAACTCTCAGCATGGCAGGCTGAGGTCTGAATTTCTCTGTACTTATGCAAGTTTATGTCAGAATTAGCATTCGGATAGAGCCTTTGGGAAGAAAATAATTCTTCCATGAGAGGCACTACTTTAAATGTGTAGTATCCTTGGACAAAGAGGGGAGGAAGAGAATTGACATGTCAAATCATTGCAAACAGGTGTGATTAACATATGCAAACCTTGTTCGGCGGAATGTCCACATATGTCATAGGAATTATACCCACTAGTATCTTTTTATGGAAAACATGTCAAAGTTTTTTTTAAATGCCTCTTTCCACCCTTTGTAATTGAATAATGCTAATAGTGCATTCATTTAGATACAAGAGCGGGCAACAATGATTTATTTCTTTTGGCCTGACACTCATTATGGTTATAGTCTCTCTTACCTTCTGGTTTTTGTGATGTTTTCTGACCCGAGAGTGTAAGAGTCCTAAGAAGTAAGGTCAACTTTCTACATAAAGTCCAACATCCAAATGTCCACTAGTAAACAAAATGCAACAGGAAAGTCTGTGGGGTAACAAATAAAATAAGAGCTTTTGGTTGTAAATATTTTGGGAAAAGGTGCCTTCTTTTAAGTATAAAAATAAACTATGATTTAGAAATAATGAGTAGCATCCTTTCTGATGGACCCTTCAGATTCAGTGGGACACAACTACTGAAATACAGAAATTCGAGTATTTCCAAGTCAGAGCTTATAATACTATGGAATTCTGAGTCTTGCTCATCATCTGACAAGTACAATTCTAAGAAAGTTAAATGACAGAAGGGAATGAAGTCAGCCCCCTTTCAAAGGAGAAATAAAATCTGCTTAGTAAATATACATATATATATGGTTGTTGTTGTTGTTGTTGTTATTGTTGTTAGAAAGCAGGATTTACTGAGAAGACAGAAAAGCTCCCACAGTGGGAGGGGACCCAAGGGGGTTGCCAGTAAATAAAATATTGATAGAGGTATAGAGTACACGTTTTGTTATATGTTTATATTAACATGGAACCTTAAAATGGAATGTTTTCTCTGATATTGTTACTATTTGCATTTTAAAATTGAAAAGCATTATTAGTATCAAAAATTTCTTTTTCTGATATTAATAATTGCTTCTTAAACTTTTAACAAATGGCTACAGATAATTTTTCTAAAATCAATGTTAATAATAGGTTTTGTCCAAAGGCATTACTTCTTAAACATCATGAGCTGAATATGATCATATTGGTAGATGCTTACAGACATGAAAAGGAAGGTGCCAATCAGTAAAACATTTCATCCACATGTTTATGTGCAGTTGTTGCATCGAGGTTTTAGTAAATCTAGTATTTCTTGTGTACTTTCATTTAAAAAGATTAATAGACATTTTCAGAATCAGCTATCAGCTACATTTGTATGTCTATATATCTATAAAAGAAACATACAAATAATAAAAACATAAAATATAGGAAAATTGATAGAAAAGTTTGGAAAACATGTATCAGACAAGTACTATTCAAAAGAAATTAAGGCAAATATATTATTTCAGACAAATCATCTTTAAGACAAAAATTATTATTAGAGCTAGAGATGATCACAGATAATGATAAAATATTCTATTCATCTGGAAGCTTAAGCAATATTAAACTTATATGTACCTAAGCAAAATAGCTTAAAAGTATATATAGAATAATAGAACTATAGACAGCTATTTTATAAACTCTCCATCAGAGTGAGAGATTTTCACATATTTTTGCTAGGAAAAACATATAAAATTTAGTGAAAATATAGAAATGTGAGCAGTATAATTAACAAACTTGAACTAATGGACCTGTATAGAACTCTGGACCTAGTAATAAGAAAATAAATATTCTGCTAAAAAGCAAGGAACAATTATGCAAACTAACTAGTTTAGGAAGTAATTTTCAAAGAATCAATTTTAAACATACCACATTGTCTGACCAAAATGTGATTAATTTAGAAGTCAGTATTAAATTATATATATTTTAAATCTTCATGTATTTGGTAATTTTTTAAAATATTGCAAATAACTCAAGAATCAAAAAAAGAAATCATAATGGAAATTTAAAATACATAGACCCGAATTATGATGAATTTACTACATACAAAAATTTGTGGGATTTAGAGAAAGCAGTTCTTCTAGAAAGAGTTATAGACTTAAATGCATACATTAGAAAATAATAAATACCAAATATTAATGAGCTCAATAGCGAAAAAACAACAGAATGAACTCAACGATAGTAGGAAAAAGCTACTAAAGATAAGAAAGTTTAGCTAAATATAAGAAATGATTCAATACAGATCATCAAAAATTGCTTCTTTGGAAAAGCTAATAAATACTCAGATCTTAGGCAAGAATGATCTAGACAAAAGGAGAGAACACATAAGTAAAGTATACTAAGAATTAAAATAGGAATATAACTGCAAATGTAACAGGTATTGAAAGTATAAGAAAATTCAATTAAAAATGTATGCTGCTGAGAGTAAAATCATAATCAAAATGGACAATGTCCTAGAAAATAAAACTTTTTCAGAAAAACTCAGAAAGGGGTAGGAAATATGACCATCTTCTTTCATGAATAAATAAATTAAATTAATAATTTTAAATCACACACACATACACATTGATATAAATGATTCTACAGGTGAAATTTTTAAAACAGTCATTCTAATTTTTTGAAACTCTTTTAAAGAATAAAGAAAGAAGAAATGCTTCCCCTAATCTATGAAGTTAGTAAAAAACCTTCATACCAACCTAGACTAGCACATAGGACAAAGATATTTCTAACTTGCAAAGATGCAAAAATTTCTACAAAAATATTATCAAACAGAATCTAGTAGTGTATATAAAAATAATAATACATCATAACCAAGTAACATTTATCCCAGAAATACAAGAATGCTAACATTTTAAAGTCTATAAATGCCATTCAATATATTAATTTTTTTTTTTTTTTTTGAGTTGGAGTCTCATTCTGTTACCCAGACTGGAGTGCAGTGGCCGCTCCCGGCCACTGCAGCCTCGACTTGCTGGGCTCCAGCGATCCTTCCGCCTCAGCATTCCAAGTAGCCAAAACTACAGGTGCGCGCTACCACGCCCGGCTAATTTTTTTGATTTATTGTAGAGATGAGGTCTCACCAAGTTACCCAGGCGGGTCTTGAACCCGCAGCCTCAGGCAATTCACTCACCTCGGCCTCCCAAAGTGCGGAATTACAGGCTGAGCCACCGAGCTTGGCCGCAATATATTAAATGTAAAGGTAAGCAACTATATGATAATTTTAACATATTCAGAAAAAATTACTTAATAAAAATTTCACTACAGATGTAAAACATAAGATAAAATTTTTAACGAACTAGGAAACGTGCCCTCACTGCTCTACAGGAAGTCTATAGCAAACTCATGGAAAACATTATTTTTCTACTTTCTTTTACTTTTATTTGTATAAATTTTATGGGGTACAAGTGTAATTTTGTTGCATGAATAGATTTCATAGTGGTGAAGTCAGGGCTTTTAGGATATCCATCACCTGAATAACATATGTTGGAATCATCAAATAATTTATCATTATCCACCCACCTCTTGGAAATGCTAGTTTTCTGATTTTAAAAAATGGGAAGTACCTTTAATGTGAGGAACAAGTCAAGTATGCTCACTATCACTATTTTTATTAAATAATGGAGTTGATTTCTTAGCCAGCATAATATAAGACAAAATTGAAGGTACAAAAAATAAGAAAGAAAAACGTTATTTTTCAGATTACATAATTATCTCCATAGAAAACTCAAAGGAACACACAAAATAAAATATTAGAAAGAGAAAGTTTAGCAAAATGTCTGGTGTATGACTGATACATAAATATCAATTCTATACACTAGGAAAAATAATAAGAAAAATTATGCTAAGAAGGGAACAAACAGTTGGAAAATTTCTGATTAAAAGAAAATCTACCTAACTACAAGTTACTTAGGAATAAATCTGTAAAAGACTTGTACAAAGAAAACTATAAAAATTTTCTATAAATACGTATAAACTATTATAGAAAAATGCTGAAGTGCTATCATGAAGAAATAACGATCATGAATTAGAAAGCTCAATAGCATACCAATGTTAGTTCTCCCCAAATTTATTAGAAATATGAAAAGGTATAACCAATATGTATTAATTAAAATAAATATACATTTTAAAAGTCAGTAATGATATTCAAAGCAAGATTTCAAGAAGATTTTGGGGTTACTTGTCCTACTAGATATTAGAACCAGCAGTAATTAAGACAGCAAAACAAAACTTTTTATAAATGTTTAAAAAATATAAAAGTATGTCCTTAAAACATTAACATGGGTTAAGATTTCATAAGCAAGATACTAAAAGAAACAAACATAAAATTTTTTTAAAATTCACTTCACCTACATCAAAATTTAAAATATCTGTCCATCAAAAGGCACTATAAAGAAAGTAAAAATATAAGGCATAAATAGGGATATTATTTTCAGAACAAATGTAACAGACAAAAGATTGACATCCAGAACATAGAATAAATATATAATATGGTAAAAACAAGAGACAATATGGGCAAAAGACATGAACAGGTTTTTCACAGAAGATAAAATAGGAACATCAAATAAACATATGAAAAGATACTTAACTTCAATAATCAGGGAAATGCCATCAGGGAACTATGAGATACAATTTTACATCCCTTAGATAGGAACAATTAATAATATGATTATACCAAGTATGGGAGAGGATGTGGACTGATAGAGACTCTTAAATATTGCTTTGTAAGAATATACACTGATACATCTGAAATACAAATTGACATTCTTTTCAAAATTTGAGCATATTTGTACCCCAGGTAGAGAAGAATGTCACAAAATACCAAAACAAAACAAAAGCAATACAGCATGTACTGACACCTTCAGAATATTTCAGAGAACTGTACAAATCTCCATGGATGAAGCACAAAGTGTATGCTTATGGGGAAAGGGAAGAAGATATGATAAGCAACACTGGTAAACAGCCAATTCAACAGTGGGCTGTATTTGCAGTGTTGGAGAGTTTATACTCTGCCCCACATGCCAAAAATTTTTAAGCATTCTTATTCATTGAAATCCTTGAAATTGAGAGCCAAAAACATAAAAAGACAGAAAAGCAGAGAGCTCTGATTGTAATTGGAGGACCTGGTACCAGGAGGCCACAGACCCTTCTATCTCTCCATGGAGATCCCCGAAGACACACACAGTGCTTCTAATACTTGGGCAAAGGTTGAAAAAAAGCCTTTGTGGGCAATAGAATTTTGAGCACTCAGTACCACAATCTAATTTGCATTACAGAAGCATCACATAATATCAGTGTGATTGGAGGATGGCGGAAAACCTAGTGAGTGTTTTTAAAGAACACCTGCTCAGTGTACAGTAAGGGGGAGGATTTCTGGAAAGATATCCAGTTGTAATATCAAAGAATACCCAATGTGTTTGAAAGTAGCTTCAAAGGTCTCAAGCATACAAATATATTTTCTATTACTCATTCAGATTGCTCAAAACACTCTGGAAGTACACTATAATCTTCATAAGTAGTTTACTTACATTGTTTTCTGTGCTGTCAGGAAAAATTGCTTATGTCTTTTATTAATCCTAAGCAAAACCTACTCAATACCACTTTCAATCATCAGAAAGTTGGACAGTCAAATGGAAACCAAAAACAAAAATAGAGGGAAAAGCAGTCAATTGCCTAAATTCATCCCTGGGTATCAGATGAGGCTCTTGACCTCTGTTACTTAGTTTGGCAATCTCTGAAGTGGAAATGAAAACATCCATCTTCTTACTGCCCTGCATTTCAACCTAGGGTACGCCATCATCATAGAACAAATTAAGCACATTGTCTTTGGGACTATTAGTATTATTATAACATTAAAAGTAAAATTAAGTAATTTAAGTGATAATTCAAAAGTTTTATATTAAAGTAAATACAAAAGAACTTTTAGAGTAAACAATCATTCTAACCTAAAGAGAAAGCTCTTTCACTGACCATTGGGCCTTTATCCTTCCTAGCTTTAGTTTCTCCATTTGTAAAGTGCAGAGAATACCCACTTCTGAGGTTTACGTGAAATAACATACAAAATATGCAAAATGGAGCCTGTGTTATAAGCAGTAGTGATAGTGTGATATAGGAGAATATGAGATTTTATAAACTTACAAACTAGATGGAAAAGCCTTTTTAATAACCATTGAGAAACATGGAAAGCTCACTTGGACAATTATGTATCATTTTAAGTCAAGAGTTCCTAACCATGGCTCTATCAGCATTTGGGGCTGGATAATTCTATGTTGTGAGGAGGCTGTCCAGTATGTAATACAATGCCTAGCAGCATTCCTGATCTCTGCCCAATGGAGACCAGTAGTCCCTCCTCTACCCAAGTTGTGCCAAACAAAGATGTCTCCTGACACTGTGGACATTGCCACATATTCATGGGGAGGGAGATGGTAAGTATCTTGGACAAGATACCAAAAGCACAGACCACAAAAGAAAAATACAGCAAATTGGACATTATCAAAATTAAATTTTGTTCTCTTAAAAACCTTTGTTTAGAAAATAAAAAGGCAAGCTAGCAATTGACAAAAATATTCACAATACATATATCCAATAAAGGCTAGAATATATATTTTTAAACTCCTACAAAACAATTATTTTTTAAACTAGACAAAACACTTGAACAAATACTTCAAAAATGCAGGTATACAGATAGTCAATGAGCAAATGAAGTGATCAACATCACAAGTCATGAAGGAAAATGCAACATAAAACAACAATGAGACACCACTACATACCTATAAAAATGACTACTAGAGGTAAAAAGATTGACTGCATCAAATGCCGGTGAGAAGATGAAGCAGCTAGACTCTCAAACACTGCATTGGGTGTGTAAATGGCACAGCCACTTGGAAAGCTGACAAATTCTTATAATGTTAGATATATGAAAGGGACCAAAAACAAAAACAAAAAACAAAAAACCCGGAATTATATTTTAGAGGGCTGGCCCCTTGTAATACATTTGGAATTTGTTCCTCTGGATCAGTCAACCAAAGTTTTTATCTGGAAGTTTTGAGACATTTGCATCACGATTTGCAGAAGAAATATCTCTAGTTGTTGCAAACAGTTGACTGGTTCTTCCTCCATGCCAACACACCTGCTCACACTGCAGTAAGTGTTCAGTTGTTTTTGACCAAAAACAGCATGACCCCCATCTCTCACTCTCCCTATTCACCTAATCTTGCCCTTAGTGAATTTCTTTTTTTTGTTTCCCCATGCAAAAAGTCCTCAAAGGGAGACGTTTTGCCCAGGTAGACGAGGTGAAGCAAAAAACAGCAGAAGCATTAACAGCATCAAAATGGATGAGTTCAAAAATTGTTTTGAGCGTGGAAAAAGAGTCTCAGTAAGTGTATTGCATCAAATGGAAAGTACTTTGAAAGTGACTAAAGTTTAAAAATGTAAGTGTAAATACACAATTTACTACAAATAAATACTGGATTTTGGGGGCCCCCTCATATGCCTACTCTATTACTTAGCAATTCTGCTCTTGGTATCTACCCAAAAGAAATGAAAACATATGACCATACAAATATATGTGTAAGAATGTTCATAGCAGCTTATTCATAATAGCTCAGAGCTGGAAACAATCCAAATCTCCAAGAGATGAATGGATGAACATGGTAGTTTATCCTTCCAGAAAAAAAAGAAGAAAGAAAATGAAATGAAAAAATAAAGAAGTCTTGATACATGCAAAAACATAATGAATTTCATAAACATTATACTGAATGGAAGAATAAAGACATAAAAGAATACACACTGTTTGATTTTAGTTACCTGAAGCTCTAGAACAGACAAAAATAAATTATGATAACAAAAATTTAAAAGCAGTTGCCTCTGAGGTACTAGGTAACTATCTATGCCCATGGGAGAGTTCTGTCTTGCTGAGGAATATGTGTCAAAATTGACTAAAGTGCACATCTGTATTTTCTGTTGCAAAAAAAATAATGAAAGGTGAAATATAATCAGGCTGAGCAATCAGAATCAATAACACCTATAGAAAAAACAAATGTAAAAAACTGAAGAACACTAAATAAGCATATATATTTAAGCCATTTCAGTGAATTTTGAGGAGACATTTTATTCCCCAAAAAAGGAACAAAGTATGAGAAATGAGTCATTAGCAAATAAGAAATAAGGCAAATGAATAAACTGGAAGGCCAGAGAGAAGAATGCAGAAAATAACAAATAGTGGATATCATAAAATATAAAAGGAAAGGAAAGAACAGAGAAAAATGAACGGAAAGCATTAATCAGAGTCATAATAGAAATTTTCCCTGAGCTGAAGAAAGTCAAAAGTCTTTGTATCTCAAGGTCTTTCTAAGAGGCAGACAGGGTTATATCTTAGGACCTATCCCTTGACATATCCTGACAAATTTCTGAATATCGGTGATAAAGATAAATTCCTGAATATGTTAGAGAAAAAAAAAGGAAAAGGATTACCTTCAAATAAAAATGCTAAAACTGTGGGTTCCAGAATTGGATTTTAGGAACGAATACAATTTTTTTTTAAACAGTTGCCAAAATTTACTTGTACTAGTAAAAAAAATTAAAATATGATCATCAAATGTCACCACAGGCAAACAGGGAGGATATGTCAAAATTATAGGCAGGTATTCTTCAAAAATGAAAGTACACTCATATACATACACAAATATATATACTATTCTTATTTCTTTGCAGATGTCACAGTTTTTTCATGCAATTCAAGAGTCTCCAAGCAGACATTAAGAAATGAAGTATGATTTCTAGAAATCTTCAGCAAAATGAACTAATTTCCTGGAATTTTATTCCTATGTAAATCATTGTTTGTGATATTTTAAAATTCAAGGATTGAAATAATGTGACATCTATGTGCCCTGTGTGTAAATTATTTAAGGAAGATATGAATCAACATAAATGTAATAGAATGAGGGAAATTCGTTGTATACGGAAAACATTTGGAAATAAAACTAGTAAAATAAATATTAAGCCCAAGAAATTGTTAACAGATTAATTATGAATAAAGCATTCTTGAAAGAAAAAATAAATACATTCATATTTTAATAAATTGTGGAACTAAACTTATAGATATTTTCAGTAAAATATAGCAAACTAGTGTGGAGAAAATAAATGTTAAATTTTTATCTTATCCCAGATGGAGAGAGACTACAAATAGAATTTAGATCATGCTGTTAGGGAAAAAAAAATTGTACAAGTATGTTTGTTAAAAATTAATATCATCCACTAGTAGAAGAGAAATAAGGTGTAAAACTTTCAAATCAGTAAAAAAAATTAATCACTCCAAGGAAAGATAACAAAGGGAAGAAAAAGACCACAAAACTGAAGTTGGAACAGGCAAGGATTTTACCATTTCACAGTGTAAATATATATCAACCATCACATTGCATCCTACAAATATATATTCAATTATTATTTGCCAATTCGAAATAAAATCTTTTTAAAAAGGTAATAATGAAACTAAGTGCAATTATTTGATTTAATTAACATAAATAGAATGAATTAGATTTCTCTATTAAAAGACAAGCAGTCTAAAACTGAGGCTAGAAAAGAAAAGCAAAATCCAGACAGAGGCTGTTTAAAAGAGCATTTTAAATCAAATGATAAGGAAAGGTTGAAAGTGGTTGAAGACATGATAGGCAAATGGAAACAAAAAGAAAGCAGGTGGCAATATTACTATCAAAGTATAGCTCAAACAAAATGCATTAAATGGGACATTTCAGACTTATAAAAGGTACATTCTGCTAAACAGACATGTCAGAAACTTTGCACGTTGAAAAAAATCGAATCTCAAATACATTAGGCAAAGAATTTTCTAAATACAATGAGCAATTGGCAGAAATTGCAATCTTAGGGGCAATAACATACCTCTTTTCAGAATGTGACAGATCAAATAGATAAAAAACAGAGAGAGTACTTGAATAACACAATTAAGAAGTTTGATTTTTGGAGGAGAAAGGGTAAGAGAGAAAACACTGCATCTTACAGATACAAAATGCATATTCTTTTCAAATTTTTGCATAACATAAAGTCATGGATGAGACTGCAAAGACTATCTCAAAAAAATCCCCCAGAGAAGAAATACCAATTAGCCCACACTTTGTCCTCAATGCCATAATTCCGGAAACTAATACTTCTACATAGACTTTGGAAATGAAAGAAATCTTATCAATGGTGTACTGAGAAAACAATATGAGTAATATGATTGTTGCGTTAAAAAAAATCTTAAATTAGGTATTTGAGTATCTTGATTAGATAAAAATGATTCATTCCTCCCTCCGACCATTCCAAATAGTTCCTCCTGTGGCCTTGCTAAAAGACTTCATTATTTAATAAGGGCCTGACTAAGGGACTCTCTTCTGATCCTTCTAAACACTCTCAATGCAGAGGCATTGGCTTCTAAAGTGACAAATAAGACCCCAGAATAGGGAACAACTTTCTT
Source organism: Tarsius wallacei (assembly GCA_963574415.1). NCBI lineage: Eukaryota > Metazoa > Chordata > Mammalia > Primates > Tarsiidae > Tarsius > Tarsius wallacei. The sequence continues at coordinate 10,785 of CAUYQG010051166.1, read as the reverse complement.
TTGGAGTCTGGGAAGGCACACTCAACCTGCTTACCTGTTCCTCGTCCCATACTTTCTAGAATGCAGCCTGTCATAGGTAAGCTGAGAAGGAAACGCATGATAGCAGCATTTAATTATTATCTTTCTCCTGCATTCATAAATATAATTGGACAACCATCGGTTACCAGATACCTGCAAAAACTCAAAGAATCAAAAAGAACAAACTGATTCTCTGATGCTGGAGAAAACAGAAATAATCCAGGGAAGAGAGGGAATCTTAAAATAATTTTAATTGATTTTATGAGGAGATTGCACATTATTTTATCCATAAAGCAAGAAGATTATAATGATAAAGGAACAAAACTCAAAAGGTTATTGTTAACATTTGAAAACTTGATAGAATGCTAGATGAAAAAGTCAAGGAAACTTTCCAGAATATATTAAAAAGTGACAAGGAAAAAGAAAACATTAAAGATTTCAACATGTTCAATCCAGGATGACCAACATCTGTCTCCTAGTAGTTCCAGAAAGACGTAGCTAAGAAACGGAATGTGAGCAATTTATCAAAGGAGTAATAGAATGAAATTATCCGAAGCGTAAACAAACTTACAAATTAGAATGTAAGTCTTTATTTTAAAAGATTCCATATGCTGCTGAGCAGAACTAATAGGGGAAAAAAATATAAAGACATTCTTATAAAATTTCAGAATGCAAGGATTCTGAAGAAGATCCTAAAAGTTTCCAAAGAGATTACAATGTTTATCTTCAAAGGAAGACAGACCAAATTGGTTTCAGACATTTCACAAGCAATGCTGGAAAACCAGAAGACATCAGAGCAATGCCCACAAAAGTTCTGAATAAAATTATCTTGAACCTATTATTTTAGTTATCAATCAAGAGTAAAGACAAAAGAGTAATTTTCAAACGTGTAGGAAATCATAAATTTTACCATCTACAGATTTGTCGTTAAAGAATTACTTGAAAATGTCCCAAATAACGGCAATAAAACAGAATGCAAAAGAACATAGAGTCAGGGACATTTGAAAAGAGTGTTTCCAAGAAGCAAATCTTAAAAGATTTAAAAGGAAAAATATTCTGCTCCATTTCCCTTCCAACTTCTGTTCATTTTATTTCTACTTGAGTGGAACCGCTTTAATGATATCAGATTATATGTCTTAGCCTATGAGTTACTTTATTTTGTTTTATAGTGATTATTTTAAACACTGAATTTTTTTAAATCTTTAGATTCAACTTACAAATAAATATGAAAAATGTAATTAAATTTAGTTTTAAACTTTAAAGTAGATTTGTAAACTTTAAATTTGATTTTAAAGTAGACTCATAACCTCAGCAAACCAATCAGAACCATTCCATATTTCCTACTTCATGGAGAGAGTACTTCTGGGAATAAACAGATACAAAGGCAAATACCGGAAAGATGGACATATTCCTGATAGAACTGTTGAGCCTCCAAAACTACCTCTGTCTTCAGACAGTTCTATCCCTGGACATAAGTGACACAGTTCTATCCCTAGACACAGTTTTCCTCTCTTGCTTAACATTACTTGATTTGGGTTTCTGTCATTTGCAACTGAAAGAGTTCAGACACATTCTATATTTAACACAAACCACAGGAAATTTTCAATAGGCTAGGAAAAAAACAAAGATGCCTGCTATCACCATGAGTGTGCTACATTGACCTGAGAACATTAGCCAATACAGCAAAACCAGAAAAAGAAATGAGGCATAACTATTAGAAAAAAGACTACAAAATTAACATTATCCGCAGATAACATGATGAAAACATGAGAGATCATGTGATAAATTAAGAGAACTAATAAGATAATTCTGAAAAAAAAATCCATTCAAATCACACATACACACACATCTAGGACTAAGCTTAAGTAAAAATTTTGAATGACTCATATAAAAGAGTCATACAAATATTTGGAAGAAGGGCATCCAGGCAGAAAGGACAAATTTCAAAGCTGGGAGGTGAGAGCATGCTTGGAATGTTTGAGCAACTGCAAGAATGTCCACTTGCAGCTGCCCCAGAGTCCATAAGAGGCCATTTAGTAGATGACATCAAAGAGGCAGGAGAAGGAGGAATTTTATGTAGGGTCTTAGAAGCAGCTATAAGGGCTGACTCTCCCTCTGGGTGCTATGGGGACCCACTGAAGGGTTTCCAGCCAGGACCAATATAACCTGCTTATTTTATTGGAGGATCGCTCTGACTGCTGTGTTGACAATAGACAGTGGAGAAACAAAGGAGAACATTTAGAAGACTATTGTGATAATCCACATAACAATAACATCAACAAAAGATGGTGGTTTAGACGAAGGTAATAACAGTGGAATTGGTACAAAATAAATAGATCCTGGAAAGACCATAAATCACTGACAAATATACATGTACACACGCAACCCAAGAGAACAATTTTTTGTGCATTGTTTCAGAAAATTGTATTTATTAATTTCCAAAGAAAATTCAAGGAGAATGAGAAAATGGTAACAATTTATTTATTTAGCATGGATTTACTGAGCACAGCATCAGTGTGTTAAGCACTAAGCTAGGCCATAGGACAGAGAGGAAGACACAGTTCCTGCCCTAAAGAGCTCATAGTCACACATGAAGGGAAAAAAATAAAAGTTATAAAACTGGAAAAGAGGGTAACAGCTCCAACATTCCCTACCCCAAAGGTGTTTATAACATTCAGTGCCTTCCTATTGTTCTTCAGATCAAACCCAAAACTTTTTTTTTTTTTTTTTTTTTTTTTTTTTGAGTTGGAGTCTCACTCTGTCGCCCAGACTGGAGCGCAGTGGCCGCTCCCGGCCACCGCAGCCTCGACCTGCTGGGCTCCGGCGATCCTTCTGCCTCAGCCTTCCAAGTAGCTTTAAACAAAGCTGTATGGTCTGGCTTACTTTCACTTTTAAGCTCCTCTTTCTATTTTTTTATTTTTTATGTTAAAGATGTGGGGTACAATTCAGGGTTAGATATACAAACGCTGACTATGCAATTACCCTTGTTTATGAGGTGTGCTCCTCCCTCCCCTGGCAGTTTCCCACTAGTGCCAATCCCTTTCTTATAGTATTATAATAATTGTTCAAGGTCCGCTTATGAGTGAGAACATGTGGTACTCAGTTCTTTGTTTCTGTGATAGATCACTGAGTACGATCGACACTAACTCCACCGAAGTTGCTGTGAAGTCCATATGTGTGTCCTTCTTTGTGGCTGCATAATATTCCATTGTGTATATGAACCCCATTTTTTAAATCCAGTCCAGCTTTGATGGGCAGCATGGTTGGTTCCATGTTTTTGCTATTGTGAATAGAGCTGCAACAAACATGTGTGTACAGGTATCTTTTGGTAGAATGATTTAAGCTCCTCTTGCTCTCTGTGAAACCATAAGCCTCCTTCAAGTCCCTTGGATGGAATACACCTTCCTCCTTCAAGTCCCTTGGATGGAATACACATTCCTTTCAGCTGCAGGGATGTGCATGCCACTCTATCTGCTGAGAGCACTCTTAGCATCATCTTGATCTATCCAACTTCTGCTTCTCCTTCATCTCAGCTCCCTGGTCCTCTCACTGAGGATCTCCCCCACCTTTCTGATTCAGTCAAAACTCCCTATGGTGTGCCTTCATACCGTTTACCTCCTCATGGTCATGCAACACTATTTTATATTTACTTATGTGATTGATTAGTAGGCATTTTTTCTATTGAACTATAAGAGGGCTGGACCATATTATGTTTATCTCTTATCATATCTCGAATTCCTAGAACCATGCTTGGCTCATGGAAGGGATTCAATACATATTTGTTAGTTATATGAATCGAGGCCATTATCACTACACTAGGTTATTTGTTGACTTTTTTGCATTAAACCATAAGCTCCTTAAGGACAGAAACCAAGTACGTTTTTACTTTTATCTTCTGAATTCAACAAAATGTCCACCACTTAATAAAGGCTGAAATAATATCTGTTGATTGTTAATGAATGAATAAATGAATGAATATAATGCATGAATAAATGAACACATGAATAAACAAATTAGTACATTATTTATTTCCTAAAACTAATTTCTACTTGTAAGCTAAATCTCTTTCTACCTTATGTCATGAGAAAAGGGATATATACATACGTGTGTGTATGTGTGTGTGTATACATGGATATACATATATACACACATGTGTATATATATATATATACACTGTATACACATATATATAATCCTACCCATGATTAATAGTGATCATAATGTTTTTTTAGAACATAAGGCAGAAATGAATTCTAAGAACAAGAGATTATCAGGCATACAAATGTTTTAAAAATTCTGCTCATGAACAAAATATTTTGACACATTTATTAACATATTTTTTAAATTCGGTGTGTTTAAAAGCAAAATCCGTAAGAAAAATGCTCAATATTATCAGTGGCCCTCTGAATGGGGCCACAAGAAGAAAGACAATACTTTATCCTCATGTAGTATCCTTTTTGCCAAAAGGCTCTTAACTCCAACTAACAGGAAAAAAAAGAGTCAATAGCAGTAGGAAGAAGGAAGAAAGAGCTTTGTGGAAACAGTCCAGCTTTTGCCAAAAGAAAACTAAGGAGTAGGGAGGGCACACCGTTTATTAGTCCAGGGATGCATTTTTATGTCCTACTGTGAAAAAGAGCTCTGTAACATTTGTGAGAGAATGCTCCACGTGGCCCTTGAAGTTAGGAAGAAGTGGGGGGGGGGGCGGGGGTGGACAGAGGACAGAGAAAACCCTGCCGTTTCCTTGCCATGTCAAAGCAATAGCAACACACAGAAGGTGACAAAGAATAAACATAAATCGATGAAATATGAAAACTCAATAATTCAGCTTTGTCTGAATCTATAAGAACTCACACGTAATATATTACTAGGACTTAGGTGAATTAAGACTTATAAATTCACTCAACAATGTTGTCTTTGTATGATCTAAGGCATAGAAGAAAGATTTAACATTAAAAGTTGCTAAACAATGTCTAAAATTGTATCATTTCTATAAAATTAATTGTATCCACTTCTTTTCTGCTATTTCACCTTTATTTTTATAGTTACAGCATCTACCCCCTGAAAACAAGTTTTTCCAGTTAGCTGGAAGAGAACCTCTTTCACCTGCTGTTTCCACATCCCATCTGAAATAGTCTCCTGTGGGAAAATGTTCATTTAAAGCAGCTTCCCCAAACTGCCCGCATAGGGTTATGCTTCTCTGAAGGTTCTGCTGCTAAACATTGGCTTTTAAGTAACTGCATAAAGACATTCCCAAGAGATGTACAGTTACCTGTCCCATAATGAGTCGCTTCTCCTAGCCAGAAAAGATATTTCTGCCACATCCATATTTGATTTTCTGGAAAAAATCTATAGCAGCTAAGCTTCATGCATGAACCTGTATAAGCTTATTATAAGCCTATGGTTTTTCTTTGTGCAACTCATGAGGACTCTCTCATTGCTCTGAGGGGAAAAAATATCCAGAAACAAAGTAACCTGACAAGCTGAGTACATAAATTAAGTGCATAAATTCCTTACAAATAGGGCTCTTGGTAGTACATTTAAACTACAAATAGTAGTTCTACAGCACACCCAAGGAGTTCATTTTTAAAATGAATGAAATGATGCTGGAAAGATGACATTTTAGAACCATTTTCCCCACTTGTTGACTTACAGCAGCTCCATTCTCTTAGTCTTTTTAGACAAATGCTGTTATTGGAAAGAAAGGGACCATGTTTAACATAAATGCTGCCTTCTTTATGCTATGGAACACTGTGAAATACCATTATCATGGCAAAATTGGTTGATTATTTTATCCACGGGGTTCTAAAACTTGGTAGACCAAGACATTCTGAAGGGTTGCCCTGTTTTTTAAAAGTATGTGTCTAATTTAAAGGGAAGTGGTTAGAAAACTGAAGATATTGTTCTTAGAACCAACAGAAATCACCTGGGTCCCCTTTCAAGTCTTTAAGTCTTTTGTACATTCGATTGAAATTTCCTTCCCATCTTTTTCATAAGATCCTGATCTAATATCCTGAAAAGAGTTTGGGCTTCCCAAAATACAAATCTAATTATCAAAATCTATATATCAAAATACAAATCTAATTACTGAAAGACCTACAGTATCTTTTTATCTTTATCTTTTCCCATAAAACCTACATCTACCTTGTTTTTTTAATGACATAAAATTGCAAATAAAAATTTGATAAATGATCACTTAGATGTAGTTTTTATGTCAAGTAAAAGCTCGATTGATCAATGATGTAAAAAGCATGAAGAGACATATACTCAGTGTAGGTGTTCAATTAAAACAAACCATAACATCACCCGTAGATACAGAACTAACCAGAGGTGAGAACGGCTTATGAGTTAAGGAATAACTCTGGCATAAAATAAAGCTAACTTCTTGGAGAAGTCACAGATCAGAACAAAAGGGTACCATACTCAGCTAAAGGAAACATGTTTCCCTCAGATTTTACACAATCAACTCACAGATTATAGTTTAGTGGAAATTTCCTATCGGTAGGCATTCTGAAAAATCAACAAAATACCTGAAGAAGAGCACTCATTTGCCACTTCCTCTTGGATCATTATAAGAACATTCTTTCAGCATCTTGACAGTAAACAGCGAACAGGGTAACACAACCCAAGAGAGTTCATGCCTAGAAGAAAACCCCAACATTTTATTTAAATGATGACATTGCAAAGAAAACTCACCTGAATTGACACACATACTTTTTATAGAACTTGGCAGATGGAACACCAAACAACTGAGCTCTAACTCTGTCTTAGCCACAGATCTCCCACGGAGATACATAGCAAATAAAAAGTCTGTACTATAATAACTTTAAAACGTGATCAGGTGTAATATGCTAATGCAGGTCCCTGACCCCGACACTTTTAGACTGGACCCCCTACCCGTTATCATCTCTTCGCGACACCACATTACACCACATAAATGCTGACACAGTGTTCCCTTCCCTTAGGGAGATTACTTTTCAGGTGGAAAATTCACTATCTTAGATTCTACAATCAAATAGTCTCCTGGGTCCCTGCCAGAGATTAAATAAATATTAATTTGTGTAAGGATAGTTTCTTTTTGTAGTGCCCATTTGGCCACTGCATGCCAAGATGTGAGAAGAGGTCCAATTATTTCTGAATGCTAGCATAAACTTTAGAAGATAAAGCAACTCTTGGCACTACTATGAATGATTTGCCCCGAGAAAGTCTGTGTCAAAACAAAGAAAACCTCAAAACTCAAACCAAAACCAGAGAGTAGTCCATTCTGCTGTATTTATACGCTATCAACATTGGATCATAGTCACTTCGGGAGTAAAACAAAAAACAAAAACAAACCCCTCCACCATTGCAGGTCAAGATAGAACATGGCTATCAACCAAACTTACACATATATTCCCCCCATTCCCCAAAAAGCATTTATAGTAAATATCCATCCAGACAAAAGTCTCCGTTTTCCTACTGCTTTTGTGTGCTGTAGCAGGAAGCAGTTGTTGGCTGCGTTAGCAAAAAATAACAACTGCAGACACTGAGACACATGCCACAATGTTCCTGTGGAAATCAAACTCTGAGAAATTTTTTAAATGTTTTCAACACATCAGCATGAAGCATCGACCTAGTTGGAATCACTTAGATCTAAAGCAAATGCACTGATTGTTTTCACAGCAGGCTTTTCTTCTTGGAGCTGAAACAGGCGCACTGGCGAAGGTTGTACGGAAAGGTTTGCAGCCCCCTGCCTTGGCCTGCTATAGCCAGTGACACAATCAATACCAGGGTGAGCAGCAGAGGAAGCTCAGGGAAGATTATGAAGATGAGGTGAGTGACAGAATTACCTTACAGGGTTTGTTCTTTCTCTCACCTTGAATCTCATCTGCCTCAGACGGAGATGGAAAACCATCAGGGCACAGACCAAAAATGAGAAGTGGAAAGAGGGTAAAGGGCATTAGACTCCATATGTGTTGAGTGCCTAGCCATCGTGTCTCCATACTTGTTAGAATTGTTAGAAATTGGCAAGAAAATCACAGATTAATGAGAAGACAAGTGCCAACTTCTCTCGCAGGGCCTGGAGCACAGCAGGTGCACAATAATTGGCAGCCGTGGTTGTTGGTATATTTTTATTACTAGGAATACAACTACTCCTTCTATTTTACTTTTTAACCTCGGATAGGCATCATTCCTGTAAAGTGTGTGTGTGTGTGTGTGTGTGTGTGTGTGTGTGTGTGTGTGTACACAAATGATCAACTTTCCAGGTATAATTGTAGAATGGGATAAAGGCAGGATCAAATGTGCTTTGGTACCTACCGTTTATTTATTGAGGACCTCCTCCACATAAGCACTACTAGTTCACAGTGTTAGTCTAGACCTAACTCAGAGGTTCAAAGATGCCTAAGAAATTGGGTCAGATCATTCACTGGACTTGTCTTGGAGCTTAACAGGGGCACCTAGTTAGTAGAACCAATTCTCATTCCAAATGTCAAAGATGCAAGAAAACCATTAGGAAGCCCTGCTGCTGCCTATTCGTCTGATGGAAATGCTATGACCAACTGAGCAGAGTTGACAATGTGTCTCATGATCACATTAACAACAATTAATAACAATAATAAACTGTTAATACAACGGTTCAACCCTAAAGTTTGAGATTTATTTTTATTTTCTAAAGTTTAGACAGAATATAAGAAGTATCTAAGAAATTTGAGGCTATTATTTGTTACATAAATACTTAAACTACTGGATCAACATAGGGAAAAGTATTAAGTTCTAGGCCCACCTAATTATTATTACCAAGATAACTAAATGAGTTGTTAACTAAGCTATTTCATTCTGATTATTTTTTAGAATTATAAAAATGTTCATACATATATATCTCATTTTAAAGAAAATGTCTGCTCATTGAAAAATTAAGAAACATGATTCCTCAAACTTAGAAAGTATAACTGCCAAAAGTTTATTTGAGGTCTATTTTCCTATACACATTTTTTAAACATAATTAGTACCTTATACCATAAACTACTTTTTTTCACTTAACATTGCACATTATATCATAAGCATACACTCAATTTTAAACAATTTTAATGTAACATGATCTATGGATTTACTTTAACATATTTAATAACTGCCCTCTTTTAATAAAAGACATCAAAGGCTTTCTTTCTCTGTGTGAATACTAATATAATTTCTCCATGCAGAACTCTGAGTATTTCTTGAAAGTAGAATTACAACGTCTAAGGTTAAAACAAATTAGTGTTTTTGTGATTCATTTTAAAAATAGTCTTTTTGTTGCTGAAATTTCAGAATTTAATTTTAGAGTTTAGAAAATAAAAAAATAAACTTTTTTTCAAGATATCTCAAGCGTAGGAGATTAACATTTTAGTATATCCTTGATGGTTTTTATATGCATACATAAATATTTAGATCTGCATCTCATATTTTTGAATTATTTATAAAACTGAAGCATGTAATACATAAGGTGTCACAACCTGCTTTTTCCGGTTAACTAAATAACTGATATTCTTTCCATGTCATTAAGTCTTCCAACTCCAAAAATAAAGATAACTAAATTGTGTTGGTTTTTCACAAGTGCCCTTCTACAGATTATGAATACTGCTGAATATAATTAATAGCAACTCAGCAAATTTTTGAACTCTCTCTCTTTTTATTACCTACGTTATCCTTAGTGAAAACTTCATATTTATATGCTGAGGATGTTTTAGCAGGAGGTGGAAGAGAAGCACAAGAAAGGGCAAGGATGGAAAGAAGGAGATATGCATCAAAAAATATTCAAAAATTGCCCCTGAAGAGAAAAATAACCTGTAGCCATTTGAAGAAATTGATCAAATCAATAAATTACCAAAGCAGCAGGTCAGTAATCAGTTTATTTCCCTAAAGTGTTCTCCCTGATATTTTTAAGTCACTAAGCTCAAGGCAAAACCAGTACTATATTAAGGAACTGGTTGCAAACCACTGGATTCTGCCTAAAGAACAGAGTAATGGCAGGCACTTTGTTTTTCCTATAATTTATTATCTATCAAAGAAAATGCATAAACTGTAGAAGTACTGCTAGCTCCTTTGCTACAAAATATACATTCAAGAAAAAATTGTTCAAAGGCACAGGTAAAATCAAACAACTTATTTAGTACCAACCTGTTTGTTACTATTTCTATGTATTCTTGGATAAAATGTCAAGGAGTAACACTTGACATAGCTCTATTACTTATACCATAAATTAATTTTAAACGTCACTGTGGCTTATAGTCACCTTCACGAACATCATCATCACTATCACATCAATACCATTCCCATCATCACCATCTCTCCCACCTCATCACCATCTGGGGTCCACAAACTGACCATCCAATCTTCAGAATATAACTTGAACATGTCCTTCCCACATATTCCCATCTAAAGTAGGTTCCTCACCCTCAATCATGATTCATCACCTTAGTAATGATTTTCATTTCCTTCCTGGTACTTATCACAATTTGAGATTTTTCTCTGTTTCCCAGGTTTCCTTGTCTACACTGTAATCTAGGTGAGGACAGGGACTACAAGTATCTTTTTTTTTTTCCTATGTCAGAGTCTCATTCCATTGCCCAGTGGCACGCTCACGGCTACTCCAGCGTCGACCTCCTGGGATCGGGCAATCCTTCTGCCTCAGCTTTCCAAGTAGCCGGAACTACAGGCACACACTACCATGCCTGGCTAATTTTTTGATTTACTGTAGAGATGAGGTCTTGCCAAGTTGTCCGAGCTGTTCTCGAACCCGTGGGCTCAGGC
>CAUYQG010051162.1:0-21658 GCA_963574415.1 Tarsius wallacei | reverse complement strand
TGGCCGTGAGTGTGCCACAGCACTCCAGCCTGAGTGACAGAGTGTGACTCCAACTCAAAAAAAAAATTAAATAAAAATGGTTAAGATGACAAAGAACGCAAACAAGTCAACAAGAAAAAAGCAAATAATCCATTAAAAAGTAGGCAAACAATATGAATAAATATCTCTCAAGAGCAGACATACAAATGGCCAACAAACATGAAAAAAATGCTCAACGTCACTTGTTATCAGAGAAGTGCAAGTTGAAACCACAATGAAATATACCTTACACCAGTCAGAATGGCAATTACTAAAAAATCAAAAGACAATAGATGCTGGCGCGGATGCAGAGAAGAGGGAACGTTTATATACTGTTGGTGAGAGTGTTCATTAGTATAACCTCTATGGAAAGCAGTATGGAGATTACTCAGAGAACTACAAGTAGGTCTCTTATTTGATCCAGCAATTCCACTACTAGGTATCTACCCTAAGGAACAGAGGTCATTGAATAAAAATGATACCTGCACCCGCATGTTCATTGCAGTGCAATTCACAATAGCAAAGATATGGAATCAACCTAAATTCCCGTCAGGTGATCAGTGCATAATGAAAATGTGGTATATATACACCATGGAATACTACACAGCCATAAAAAAGAATGAAAGCATGTCCTTTGCAGCAAAATGAATGGAGCTGGAGATCATCATCCTAAGTAAACCACTCAGAAACAGAAAACCAAACACCACATGTTCTCACTCATATGTGGAAGCTAAAGGGCCACAAAGGTGGAAATAATAGACACTGGGGATACCAATAAGGGGGAAGGGAAAAGGGAGTTGGCCAGGCTTGGTGGCTCAGCCTGTAATTCCAGCACTTTGGGAGACCAAGGTGAGTGGATTGTCTGAGCCCGCGGTTCATGACCAACCCGGGAAACTTGGCGAGACCTCATCTCTACAATAAATAGAAAATTAACCGGGCAAGGTAGCATACATCTGTAGTTCCGGTTACTTGGAAGACTGAGGTGGAAGGATCGCTGGAGCCCAGCGGGTCAATGCTGGGCTGGTCGTAAGTGTGCCACTGCACTCCAGCCTGGGTGACGGAGTGAGACTCCAACTCAAAAAAAAAGAAGAAATGGAGGTTTAGGGTTCAAAAACTACCTATGGGGCACAATGTTCACTATCTGGGGGATGGGCCATCTGAGACTCAATCCCCATGACTACATAATATGTCCATATAACAAATACACATGTGTACCCCCTGAATCTAAAGTAAAGATAAAATGAAATAATATTTTTAAAAAAATAACTAGATGGTAAATTTTATGTTATATGTATTTTACCACGATAAAAATGATAAGTTGAAAAAGTCAATTTTGTATGTCTCTTTTTACTTTTTAATGTGATTACTATAAAATTTAAATTGCATATGTAACTTGTATTTGTAGCTCACGTCATGCTTCTCTATTGGGTAATGCTGAGAGTTTCTCTAGACATTTCTCCTTCTGCTACCTTTGAACCAGTTTTGTAGTATCCAATCTCACAACTACATATTCTGCTCAAACATCAGTATTTCAATAAAGTTTTCATGAACCATGAAGGAGGCTGGGCATTGTGGCTCAAGCCTGCATAATTCCTGCACTTTGGAAAGCCGAGGCAGGAAGATCACTTGAAGCCAGATGTTTGAAATGGGCCTGAAAAACACAGCAAGACCTTTGTCTCTACAAAATGAAAACAATAATAATATTAATAATAAATTAATTGGGTGTGGTGGCACATACCTGTAGTTCCAGATATTCAGGTGGCTTAGGCCTTAGGATCACTTGAGCCCAGGAGGTTAAGGCTGCAGTGAGCTATGATCATGCCACCGCACTTCAGCCTGGGTGACAGAGTGAAATTCCACCCAATCTTTCTCTCGAAAAAAAAAAAAGACCATCAAGGCACTTCCAAATGCTCCGTTCTTCCTCAGTTCTTCAACTGTACTCCTATAGAGCTTGGTAAAAGCCTTCGTTTATATAAATATATAATATAAATATATATAATATATAAATAATATATAAAACACGTATTTGCACATATATAATAAACTGCCTCTTATACTAGAAAGTAAACTCCTCAAGGGTATGTTCAGTGTCACTGCATCCACAGCACCTAGGGACTCAGGTTAGCCTTGTCACAGGCGCCCAGTAAGTGTTTTGGGTAGATAGATAAGGAAGTAATCTCAGCTCCATGTTCCTCTTTATTTTGGCTTTAGGAGACTTGAGTGTTGAATGATGTTAATTTCAATTTCTAGGCAGGAGAGAGAAATGTGATTGTCTTCATGCTGATGTCATTATTTAACGGGTAACTTAAAAATTATTATTTGCTCAACAAATATTTAGACTGCTATCACAGCCATCAAGAAAAGAGAGAAACTGGTCAGGAAAAGTCCCTGCATTTTAGGCACTTACATTCTATAGGAGAGTGGGTGACAAAAAAAAAAATAAATATATGATCAAACAAAAAAAAAATTATTAAGTCATTTACAGAGAATGAAAGTAAGGTGGTGGGCTTCACTCATAAGCGGACCCTGAACAATTATCATAACACTATAAGAAAGGGATTGTCAGGACACTGCTGCCGGGGGCAGGGGGGTGGGGAGGGGCACTCATCAATTAAGGATACTCTAAAACCAGGTGAAGTGGGGACCAGAGTCAGGCCCAAACTTTACCTGTACAAAGACCATTTGTATACCTAATCTTGAATTGCACCCCACATCTTTAAAATAAAAACATAAATAAATATCATATCAATTAGAAAATATATGTAAATCTAAATAAACGCTATTTTTTTGCTATTTCAAATAACAACAACAACAACAAAAGCAAGATGGTGGGCTAGCACTGAAACCTGTGAGTGACCACCTTGGGTCAGGAAGGGCCTCTCGGAGGGTGACATTTAAGCTGAAATTTGACAAGCAGGAGCTAGCTCTGCAAAAACGGAGGGGAGTATGTGAGGCAGAGGGCACAGCTAGTACAAGTTTCCTCAAGCAGAAACAAGTTTTACGTGCTCTAGGTAAATAGAATGGCAGCAATAAGTTGAAAGAGGAATTGATGAAGAATTTCAAACTCTAGGAATTTGGTAAACTAAGAGAGTCTGAAAAGCCCTCCCAACAGAAACAACAAACATCTCGGTGAGATATTTTAAGAATCCTTTTGAATGCACTGCTGAACTGGCATGAATGTGAGTGATAATCAGAAGTCAAAATAGAATGAAACAGGCTAGCTTCTGCTGAGCGTTAAAGACCTTTATTTCTGCTTCAGTGACCACATGTGTTTGGGGAACAGGAGGTGTGATAGTTAATTGTATATGTCATCTTGGCTGAGCCACGTTGCCCAGATATTTGGTCAAACATTATCATGGACTAAGTGCTGTGGCTCATGCCTGTTATCCCAGCACTTGAGAAGTCTGAGGTGGGAGGATTGCTTGGACCCGGGAGTTCAAGACCAGCCTAGGCAACACAGGGAGACCTCACCTCTACAAAAAAAATAAATAAATTAGCTGGGCATAGTGGCATGTACCTGTAGTCCCAGCTACTCGGGAGGTTGAGGAGGTTGAGGCTGTGGTGAACCATGAGCTGAGCCACTGCCCTTCAGCCTGGGTTCAGAAACAAAAACAAGAAATTATCATGGGTGTTTCTGTGAAAGTGTTTTGGGATGAGATTTCCATTTAAATATGTAGACGCTGAGTAAAGCCATGGCCCTCCATAATGTGGATGGGCCTTGTCCAGTTAACTGAAGGCCCGAATAGAACAAAACGTTGCCCTCCCATGAGCAAGACAAAATTCTCCAGCAGACTGCCCTTGTGCTGGAATTGCAACTCTTCCAACTTCACTGGGTTGGAAGCCTGCCAGGTACCTCCCTACCCCCATCAGACTTTGTGATCGCCAAGCCTCCACAACCCTATGAGTTAATTCTTTTAACCTCTTTACACACACACACACACATATGCATGCGCGCATGCGAATCCTGTTGGCTCTGTTTCTCTGAAGAATCCTGATTAACACAGGAGAAAAAGCCTAAATGACGAATCTAGTAGGAGACTTATTCTATAAATCTGAGGTCCCAAGAAAGTATAACTTCAATATATGGGTAAGCAAGAAATAAACCCGCCACACAAAAGTAAAGAACATGTAATTCAACGTTGACACTGGGTGGTGGGTTGGGGTTGGGGGACCAGAGGGCTCGTCATCATAAACCCCTTCTTATGTGGGTTTGCAGTCCAAGTTTACATTATCTGCATGATCCAAAAAACCTCAAAGGTAGTTTTTTTTTTTAATAAATAGGTTTTTAAATTTTTTGATACATTTAAACACAGTAAAATCCACTCTTTGTAAAATACAGTTCCATGGTTAACACAGATAGATAGAGTAATTTGTTCATGATTACAATTGTGATACCAGTTAGTCACCCCTTTTCCCCAAAAGGTGCTACCCCTTTGCAGGGAAACTTCCTCCACCACCAATCCTGGCAACCACTGCTCTGTTCTCTATGGCTGTGGTCCTGTCTTTTCCACAAATACCATGCAAACAGAATAATAATAGAGGATGTCATCTTTGGGGTCTGATTTCTTTCACTAAACAAAATATATTTAACAGCATACATATTGTTACATTTATTAATAGCTCATTCTTTTTTACTGTTGAGTAGTATCCCGGTATATAAATGTGCCACCATTTGTTTATTCATTCACTAGCTGATTTATCACCATTATTCTCTAATCACCAGCATGATCTCATTCAAGATATTGATGATTTCCCAATTGGATAGGTTCCAGGCTTTGAAGATTATGAATAAAGCACATGTATGAGATATAAAATTTGCAAATATTTCCTCCCAGTTTGTGACTTGTCTTTTCATCCTCTCTTTTTTTTTTTGAGTTGGATTCTCACTCTGTTGCCCAGACTGGAGTGCAGTGACACACTCACGGCCACCCCAGCATTGACCTGCTGGGCTCCGGCGATCCTTCCACCTCAGCCTTCCAAGGAGCCAGAACTACAGGCACGCGCTACCATACCTGGCTAATTTTTTATTTTTGTTGTAGAGATGAGGTCTCCCCAAGTTGCCTGGGCTGTTCTTGAACCTGTGGGCTCAGGCAATCCCCTCACCTCGGCGTCCCAAAGTGCTGGGATTACAGGCTTCAGCTACCACGCCCAGCCCTTTTCCTCCTCTTAACAGATCTGTCACCTGCAGAACAAAAGTTTTTAATTTTGATAAATCTTATTTATCAGTTTTTTCTCTTATATGTCATATTTTGTGGTATCGTATCTAAGAACTCTTTACCTAACTCAAGGTCATAAGGATTTTCTTATGTGTTCTTTGAGAATTTTTATACTCTAATGCTTTACATTTAGGTTGATGGTCCATTCTGAATTAATTTTTTTATAAGGTGGTGAATTATGAATTGAGGTTCTCTCTTTTTTGCATATGAACATCCAATTTTTTGAGCACCATTTGCTGAAAAGACTATCCTTTTTCTATGTTATTGTTTTTGCATTTTTGTCAAAAATGCGTCTGTTCCTAGGCTCTCCATTCTGTCCCATAGATCTATTTGTCTTTCCTTTCACCAACACAACACTGTCTTGATAGTATTAGTTTAAGTTTTGAAATCAAGTAGTGTGAGTCCTCCAACTTCTTCTATTACAGAGGTGTCTGACGACTCCATTTTCTTTGCCTTTCCATACAAATTAAGTGTCAGCTTGTCAATATCTATCTACAAAAACATCCTGTTGGAATTTTGACTGAAATTGTATTGTTTATAGATTAATTTGAGGAGAACTGACATTGTAATAAAATTGAGACTTTCACTCCATAAATGAGGTAGAACTTTCCATTTTTTTCTCCCTTGGCTTCTTTTTTCAGTATTTTGTGGTTTACAGCATAAAGACCCGGCACATATTTTTGCTGGATTTATACCTGCATATTTCTCGTGTGTGTGTTCTTTTTAAAATTTTAAGTTACAGTTGCTAAAGATAGAGACAATACTGTTGACTTTTATATATTAATCTTGTTTCCTGTGTCTTTCGTAAACTTACTTATTTGTTCTAGAAGTTTTTTGTTTTTTTTTTTTGCAGATTCTTTGGGATTTTCTATATAGACAGTCATGTTTTCTATGAACAGAGAGTCCTTTTACTTCCTTTCTAATCTTTTTTTTTTTTTAAGAAATCACTTTTATTTATTTATTTATTTTTTTGAGTTGGAGTCTCACTCTGTCACCCAGACTGGAGTGCAGCGCCACTGCAGCCTCAATCTGCTGGGCTCTGGTGATCCTTCCACCTCTACCTTCCAAGTAGCTGGAACTACAGGCGCGCGCTACCAAGCCCGGCTAGTTTTTTGATTTTTTATTGTAGAGATGAGGTCTCACCAAGTTGCCCAGGCGGGTCTTGAACCCACGGGCTCAGGCAATCCACTCACCTCAGACTCCCAAAGCGCGGGATTACAGGCTGAGCCACCGAGCCTGGCCCCATTTCCCTTTTTAAACTTTATTTTATTATAAAGATGTGGGGTACAAGTCAGGATTAGGTACATAAGTAATGTATGTGCAGGTAAAGTTTGGGCCTCCAACTGGTCCTCACTTTCCCTGGTTTAGAATCAGGTACCCTTTGTGTTGTTACGTGCCCTACCACTGCCCACTACCCCCCTGACTGCCGATCCCTCCCTTGTGCTTTTATGATTAATGTTCAGGTCCCATTTATGAGTGAGAACATGTGGTATTCAGTTCTTTGTTTCTGTGATAGATCGCTAAGAATGATTGTCTCCAGTTCCATCCAATCTGCTGAGAAATCCATGATTTTGTCTTTCTTTATAAATGTGTAATATTCTATTGTGTATACCACATTTTCTTTATTTCTTTCTTTTTTGAGTTGGAGTCTAATTTTTCTTGATTTATTGTAGAGATGAGGTCTCACCAAGTTGCCCAGGCAGGTCTTGAACCCATTGGCTCAGGCAATCCTCTCACCGAGGCCTCCCAAAGTGCTGGGATTATAGGTGTGAGCCACTGTGCCTGGCCTCTTTTTTTAGTAGAAGTCTCACTCTGTCATCCAGACTGGAGGGCAGTAGCATACTCACGGTCACCACAGCCTCAACCTGCCGGGCTCACATGATCCTTCCTCCTCAGCCTTCCAAGTAGCTGGAACCACAGGCACATACCACCACAGCCGGCTAATTTTTTTGTTTATTGTAGGGGTGTGGTCTCTCTCACCAAGTTACCCAGGCTGGTCTCGAACCCCTGGACTCAGGTAATCCTCTTGCTTTTGTCTCCCAAAGTGCTGGGATTACAGGCATGAGCCATTGTGCCCAGCTACCATATTTTCTTTATCCAGTCTACTTTTGATGGGCAGTAGGGTTGGATTCACATTTTTGCTATTGTGAATAGTGTGCCAATAAACATGTGTGCAAGAGTCTTCTTTGTAGAACAGTTTGTGTTCTAGGTATATTCCTAGGAGGGGAATTGCTGGATTGTATGGAAGGTCAATTTCTAGTTCCTTTAGATATTGCCACACTATTTTCCATAGAGATTGTGCTAGTTTGCACTCCCACCAACAGTGTAGAAGCGTCCCCTTTTCTCTGCACCTGTGCTAGCATCTATTGTTTACTTACTTATTTATTTATTTTTTGAGTAGGAGTCTCACTCTGGAGGGCCTCACAGGCTGGAGGGCAGTGGCACGCTCCCAGCCACCATAGCCTTGACCTGCTGAGCTCAGGCGATTCTTCTGCCTCAGCCTTCCAAGTCATTCTTCATAAATGTCTTCCACCACACCTGGCTAATTTTTTTGATGCACTGTAGAGATGAGGTCTCATCAATTTGCCCAGGCTGGTCTCGAACCTGTGGATTCAGGCAATCCTCTCACCTCAGCCTCCCAAAGTGCTGGGATTATAGGCGGGAGCCACGGCCTGGCCTTTTGATTTATTAATGATAGCCATTGTTACTGGGGTAAGGTGTTATTTGTGTGATTTTTATTTGACATTTGATTTTTATCAATGTGATTTTGATTTGCATTTATCTGACCATTAGTGAGGCTGAGCATTTTTTCATGTATCTGTTGGCTGCTGGTATGTCTTCTTTTTTTTTGAGTTGGAGTCCCACTCGATCACCCAGACTGGAGTGCATTGGCTGCTCCTGGCCACCGCAGCCTCGACTTGCTGGGCTCCGGCGATCCTTCCGCCTCAACCTTCCGAGTAGCCGGAATTACAGGCGTGCGCTACCACGCCCGGCTAATTTTTTTTGATTTATTGTAGAGATGAGGTTTCGCTTGCCCAGGCGGGTCTCGAACCCGCAGGCTCAGGCAATCCACTCACCTCAGCCTCCCAAGGCGCGGGATTACAGGCTGAGCCACCGAGCCCGGCTGGTATGTCTTCTTTTGAGAATTGTCTATTCATGTCCTCCATCCATTTTTTAATAGGGCCAATGTGTTTTTTTCCTTTTGGCTTGTTTGAGTTCCACGATCCTGGATCTTTGTTGGATACACAATTAGCAAATATCCTTTCCCATTTTGTGGGTTCTCTCCTGCTCTCTTGATAGTTTCTTTAGCTGTGCAAAAGCTTTCCAGTTTGATGAGGTCCCACTTGTCTATCTTATCTTTTATGGCATATGCTTTTAGGGATTTGATCTAGAATTGGTTGCCTACTCCAATGTGCATAAGGGTATCTCCTGCGTTTTCTTCTAATCTTAGAGGTTTGAGGTTTTATGTTTAGGTCTTTGATTCTTTTAGAGTTGATCTTTGTATATGGTGATAGGTAGGGGTCCTGTTTCATTCTGCTTTTTAAAATTTATTTATTTATTTATTTGAGTTGGAGTCTTACTCTGTCACCCAGGCTGGAGTGCAATGGCACGCTCATGGCCACCACAACCTCAACCTGCTAGGATTAGGCGATCCTTCCACTTCAGCCTTCCAACTAACTAGAACTACAGGTGTACACCACCATGCCTGGCTAATTTTTTTTTTTTTTTATTGTAGAGATGAGGTCTTACCATGTTGCCCAGGCTGGTCTCGAACCTGTGGGCTCAGGCAGTCCTCTCACCTCGACCTCCCAAAGTGCTGGGATTATAGGCATGAGCCACCACACCTGGCCAGGATTATACTCTTTATTTTGTTCTCTGCCTGTTTTTTTCTGGTGTATAGAAATGCCACTGTCCCTTGCATGCTGATTTTGTACCCCAAAACTTTACCAAAGTCATTTTTAGTGCAAGGAGGTTTTTGGCATACTCACTAGGGTTTTCAAGGCTTAAGATCATATTTTCCACAAAGATGGTTAGCTTGACTTCTTCTTTTCCTATTTGGATACCTCTGATTTCCTTCTCTTACCATTTCCCTTTTGTAGATATTCCTGGTTTTCCTATTGTAAGTAACATTTCACTAACATCATTGAGTATCTAGCCATCTCTGATTATTTTCTCAGGAAAGTGTTCTATTAGTAGAAGTAGTCTATTAAAGAGCATGACTATTTGGTAAATTGTTTTCTAAAAATGTTCTTAGGGATTTTGTTCTCAGCAGTATATGAGATTCTCTCTCACTGCTTTCTTCCAGTTTTTTAAATTTTTAATTTTTTTGAGTCATAGCCTCACTTTGTCGCCCAAACTGGAGTGCCGTGGCACACTCATGGCTCACTACAGCCTCGATTTCCTAGGCTCAGACAATCCTTCTACCTCAGTCAGCTGTGTAGCTGGGACAACAGGTATACACCACCACACCTGGCTAATTTTTTGTTTTTTGTTTTTGTAGACACAAGGTCTTGCTCTGGTCTAGGCTGGTCTTGAACTCCTGAGCTCAAACAGTCCTCCTGCCTCGGCCTCTCAAAGTGCTCGGATTATAGGCATAAGCCACTGCATCCAGCCATAGTTCTTCTTTGTTTATTGAAAATCTTTCTACCTGTATTTCTTGGGAAGAATAATTCTGTTTCTTTTAGAAATTATGCTTCTTTTTACTAAGGCAAAATCTTTCACCTACATTTTTGACTCTATTGAAATGGAGAAATTGTCAATCTTTTAGTAGTTGGCATAAGAATTGTTTGTGTAGAAAATGCTGAATTTTTTTTGAAGAAGTGGATTGATAATCATTTATGATGAAAGTTGAATCTATGAGGGACTTGTTTAAGTATCAGAAGATGGTTGTTAAAATTGCCTTTTAAGGAGATGTGTCCTGGTCATTGGAAGGATCTCTGTTTTGTTGAGGTTCAGAATGATTTAGGAATACAGATTTGGAAGTAGGAGCTGAGATAGAGCTTAATTTTACCATTTAAGAAAGGGAGGAAAAATTTGAAAGGCACAGGAAAAATTCAACAGAAGAGAAATAGGAACTTTGGAGAAATGCTCTATGTTGTGGAATGTGCTTCTTTACCATGACTCCACAAATGAAAACTTATAAAAACTCAGAAGGATTTGGTGTACCTGGATTTCTCGTAGAAGTCAGTGAAGAAGCTGAATACTGAGTACTGGTTGAAATGGGACTAACACATTTGGCCAAGTGCACAAGGAACAGCTTTTTACCTCTCCACGGGCTTCTTCCTTTGCCAACAAATCTATGTGGCTTCCTGTCCCACCACTTCACTTCAAAAACTATTCTCTAGATGTTTCCCTTGTAACCATGATTTCTTTTCTCCTATTTCCCTAGCTCTTCTCCTTTCCCTTTTCCTGTTTCCCTTTCTTCTGTTACTCTAAACTTCAAGTTTTTGCTAAAAGCATTTTCCCAAGCTGGAAATATTGTCCCACTTTCTATCTCACTGATTCAAATCCTAGCATTTTTTCATAATGCATCTAAATTCCCATTTCTTCCACTCATTCCTTACCTTTTCTCTCCTCACTTAGGTAATCTCTGTGTTTTACCTTATGGCACTTGGTCCCTTTCTTATTTCTTCTTTCTTTTATGCTTTCTTCAATCTTTGTTTTCAGGTGTAATTATTTCATACAGACAGCTAAGTTTTTTTTTTTTCCTTCAAAAGTTCCAGAAGGTCCTTGAAAACACGTCCTTCATCACAGACTTCTTTTGAATTCCTTAGAGAACCTAGTGCTACACTCAGCTTGTGAAAAGGCCAATAAAGACTTGCTAAATGTCATTGAACAACAGTGGGGAATTAATGAGAATTAGCCCCCAAATCATACTGGGTACCCAGTGCTTGTCCAAAGGCCATAATGTGTATTTAATTTAAAAACCGATTGTATTTGTAGGTTTTCAGAATTATTGATAACATTGGATTGAAGACAATGACAAATTTTTCATATCGTCACCAGCCATGAGAAGCCAAAAATCTTTATTTAAAAATGAAAAAAAAATTTATTACTGTTGGATGATCATTTCACAGCTTCTTGCAAAAGAGAGCTAGCATCATGATTTTTTAAATCCTAATTTATGTTTATGTTATTAATGAATAAATTTAAAATAGATTATAAAATAGTAAACAAACAAACAAAACAACCCACCTGAATATCTACAGTCAAATAAACTGTGTTACAACAGTTTAAGAAACACTAGGCAGCTCTTTAAAATGAAGTCACTCTATCACATCTGGCATGTGAAAAAATCCAGGATCTACTATAAAGAAACAAAAATAAAAAGCAGCATGTGTAATATCCCATTTAAAAAATAGTTTCAATGTGTATTCAAACCAACACATATGTCTGTGTATGCCTGGAAAAAAAGGTCTGAAGGGATAGCACTGTTAACAGTGGTTAATTTTGGGGAATGGAATTAGAGAAGAGGAAGGGGATTTTCAAACAGAGAAGCATATAAAATTAAAAAATATTTTTTAATGGACTTTTAATTTAAAATTAAAAGACAGGTCAGGCATGGTAGCTCACACCCGTGATCCCAGCAGTTTGGGAGGCTGAGGCAAAAGGATTGCTTGAGTCTAGGAGTTCGAGACCAGTGTGAACACCGTAGCAAGACCACGTCACTACAAAATATCAAAAAGATAACCTGACGTGGTGGTGCATGCCTATAGTCCCAGCTACTCGGGAGGCTGAAGGTGGAAGGATCGCCTGAGCCCAGGAAGTTGAGGCTGCAGTGAACCATGATGGTGCCACACCCTCCAGTCTGGGTGGCAAAGTGAGAACCCAGTTCCAAAAAAAAAAGGAAAAGCAAAAAGATGAAAAGGCATATTTTTAGAATTAATATAGCTAGAAAAGCATGCTAGTTTGTATTGTATTTGTAAAACAAGATAACATTCTGTGTTTACATTTTATTAAAGGTGTTTTTCTCATTAATAGTTCTTAAAAGATTATAATTTCTTCCTATATTCTAAATTGTGTTTTACAAGTCATCAAAGTTATGGTAATGTTAGTTTAATGAAATGAATGGAATCCACTGTAATTACTGGACTAATCCCATAGAGATTTTTCCATTCAATAAATTACCGGAGTACGGTTTATTACAAATACTATGTGTTTGCTTGCTATAAATGACTTTGCTTGTATCTGAAAATTAAATGTCATCTGTAGTATTTTCATTATTAACAAACTTTATAACCACATAAAAAAAAGATACTTTGAGACGAGTTTCCCTTGACATTTTAAACTGAGTTTATTTATAACTCAAGGTTTTCTGTCCCTTCACTCAGCCTACTTTTTGCTTTTTATGTTCTTTTTGGATCCTGTTTTTCTGCTTTGATCCATATCACCAGCTTACAAGTTGTACTTTAAAAGATTTATAACAGCAATATGATTTTCCAACATAACATTTTTGTGTAGTTCTGATTTCAGTAATTTGTAGAAAAATGAAAGTTATAAAACTTGGAAAATTAGAGTGTGACACACCTTATAAAAGAGAATGTGCGTCAGTTTTCAACAGGGTGGGAATTGTTCTTTTATTAAAAGGTGCCTTGTGTTTTTAACTGGTTCAAGCAAGAACTTTTCATAAAAGTACCAACTGTGGAAAAAATAAAACATAGATCCAGCAAAGAAGGTCAGAGAAATATGAGAATTATTACCACCCGCCTGTGGTTATAGCACTAAGCCCATTTGTTAGTTATGATGCTAGTTATGTATTGTATCTCAGGTCTCCAAGACCTGTTTCTTAACCTCGTCCTTTGTTATTCCTTAATTTGGGAAGTTGGCAGAAAACCATAGCATGTATAGCATTTCACTTAGTGTTACTATATTAGTTGGATATAAGTAGAATTGTAACTATTAAACTTGAGGTTTGGTATACATGAGATAGCTTTTCTTCTTACTATATTTATGTTGGTTTTTTTTTTTTTTTTTTTTGTTGGAGTCTCACTCTCGCCCAGACTGGAGTGCAGTGGCCGCTCCCGGCTACCGCAGCCTCGACCTGCTGGGCTCCGGCGATCCTTCCGCCTCCGCCTTCCAAGTAGCTGGAACTACAGGCGCGCACTACCAAGCCCGGCTAATTTTTTGATTTATTGTAGAGATGAGGTCTCGCCAAGTTACCCAGGCGGGTCTCAAACCCATGGGCTCAGGCGATCCACTCACCTCAGCCTCCCAAGGCACGGGATTACAGGCTGAGCCACCGAGCCCGGCGTTTTTTTTTTTTATAAGACCAGTTTTTACTTTGCTCAAATGCACATTTTCTTAATCCACCTTTGTTCTCTTTAGATGATGTTGAGTCTTGCTTTTCTGAGAAAACTGAAGCAAACATGTGCTTCTGAACTTCATTCCTCTTTACCTGGACAACCTCTGAACTCATACTTTCTCTTTCCTTCTCATTTTAGAAAAATATGTGTCATTCTACTTTTTAAAAAATTTTTATTTTTTTTGAGTCTGAGTCTCACTGTCGCCCAGGCTAGAGTGCAGTACCACGCTCATAGCCACCGTAGCCTTGACTGGCTGGACCCAAGTGATCCTTCTACCTCAGCCTTCCAAGCAGCTGGAACCACAGGTGCGTGCCATCATGCCTGGCTAATTTTTTAATTTATTATAGAGATGAGCTCTCACCAAATTACCCAGGTCGGTCTTGAACCTCTAAGCTTAGGCAGTCCTCTCACTTCTGCCTCCCGAAGTGCTGGGATTAAAGGCGTGAGCCACCACACCTGGCCCAAAAGTTTAAAGTTAAAAAAAAAGGGCCAATAAAGACTTCTTTCATTAAGTCTCTCAAGCTCCTTTAATTCTTCACCCAACCCTTGGACACAGTACTCTATGCTCTCTCATCCATTATCTCATCTGTAACCTCTTATCAGCCTACTTTTGCTCTTACTCATTGTTTGTGCTACAAAGGTACTACTACTTAGGTACCACTGAGACTCCAACCTCTCACAGTGCTCTAGGCATGCCATTTGGGCCCTGCTACTGGGATCAAAGCCAGTATTACCTGTTTCCCAGAAGGGCTGGCTGGAGTCCTCTGCCTGCTTCGTGCTTTGCTGTGCTGCAGCATGCCGCGGTGGTTGCAGCCTGGCTTTTGTCTCTCTACCAGCCTACATCTTTAGGATTTTACAGAATATGAATTCATAAAAGGTCTCTTTCCTTGTCCTAAGTGGTTCTCTGAATGTCCATTTCCCTCAGTTGGCCAAAGGGATAGTATACTTTACTGTTTCTCCTCTCCCTCTCTAACCGCTGTTTCTTTAGACACCATTTTTTCTACTAACACCTGTAGGTGTTCCCTGAAGTTTTGTCCTTGGCTCTCTTAGTGGTCTCTCTCATACTCCACTGGCACAATGGGTGACCCCCTGATATATTGCCCTAGCTCTTTCTAACTTCTTGTACTGTGTGTTTAACTGCCTGTGGGCATCTGTGTCCAGAAGTCTTGCTGTACAGCAGACTTGTGATGTATCAAGCAACCGGTTATTTTATAAATTATTTTTCTGTGATCCTTATTTATTTTAAAGTTACGACCCACCTGCTCTTTCTCACAGACATGGAAATGCATTTTGATCCCGACTTTTCTCTCAGTTGCCATTTATTCTGTTGCCAAACCTGTTCTCTCTGATAATCACATAGTCCTCATTCCCACTGCCTAGTTACCTTCAACTGTCATCCTAGACTACTGCAGTTGCCTTTAATTTCATCACCTACAGTTTCTTTGCCTTTTTGATTCTTCTTAATACACTGCCAAATTCATATTTATTAAAGAAAATGCTGATCAAGTCATGGCTCCCTTTTGCCCACAAATTAATGAAGTCATTAGCCCTATGCTATTAAGGCTCCCCATAATCTGACCCCCAGACTGCTTTTCCAATTTTTTTTTACTAGTATCTTTTACATAGCATTGCTTCTGACAAAGGAAATTATCATTTGTTATTTACATTTGGTACCTCCCAGTTCTCTTTGTTCCTATCTCCATGTGACTGAGTTGTACCTATTATGCAAGACTGAGTTCTGATGCCTCTTTCTCTAGGAAACATTCTCTAATCCCTTGAGATAGAAGTATTTTTGGTTCTTCTGAATTTTTATAGTATTTAATTGGTCCTTTCTTTGTGATTCATAGCATTTTGCCTTACACTTAGTCATTTTGGTATTCATCATATACCTTCTATTAGAATATAAATTCCCGGCCGCTCGGTGGCTCAGTTTGTAATCCCAGCACTTTGGGAGACCGAGGTGGGTGAATTGCCTGAGGCTGCAGGTTCGAGATCAGCCTGGGCAACCTTGTCTCTACAATAAATAAAAAAATTGGCTGGGTGTGGTATCGTGAGCCTGTAATTCCAGCTACTTGGAAGGCCGAGGTGGGAGGATCACTGGAGCCCAGCAGGCTGACACTGGGGTGGCCAGCCTGGGCGACGGAGTGAGACTCAACTCAAAAAATAAAAAAAGGATATAAATTCCTTATCTACTCTGAACCCCCAAAGAGTAGATTGCCCTCAGGTGGTTGGATGATGAATTCTATATGTTGAAGTGATAAGAAAGTTGTAACAGAGCTTTGCTATTGCGCAGTGTTCAGGGCTGCTGCATTAAGTTATATGGTCTGTGTACTACCCAAACGCTCTTGACCAAGGGAGCAAGTGGGGGCTGAAATCTAGTTTACTTCCCACCTCCCACCAACCCATGTGCCAGGCTAGCACAGGGCTGCATCTGTGCATCTGCCTGGAGAAAGGAGTACTTTTTCTTTCCCAAAAGGTACTATTTTCTGGTTGATCTATGTATCTGCTAGACTGCACCTGTGCCCTTTCCTGACTCTTATCAAAGCGCATGTAAATTAGTAATAGCTCTGCAAGCACTGACAGTACTAATTAAAGTTCATTATGAAAACTATTTTGTGGACCACTGGAGCCCAGCATGTCGATGCTGGGGTGGCCGTGAGTGTGCCACTGTACTCCAGCCTGGGAGACAGAGTGAGACTCCAATTCAAAAAAAAAAAAAGAAGAAAACTATTTTGTGTTACATAAAAATTATCCAACAACTGTTTGTTGGAATAAAAGATATAACTAATCAAGTGTAAAACGAAGCTTTATTGTACAGCGTATTTCCTTGAGAATTTATTATTATGGAATCCCAGGGCCACTTCTACAACCTATGAGATGATCTACAATTTTTGGCATAGATCAAATGGATAGTAGTCTCATTTCCTTTGCCCTCACCTCAACTCTGCCTCTTGGTTAGAATGATCTGATATGAAGTGAATGTATTTTTTGACCTCGTTCTTTCAGCTCTTTTATGGTGAATCTAATAGTGTCTTCTGGAAGTTTTTCTAGTTTGATTTGAGGGTTAGGTGATAAAAAATTATAAATTTATTTAAACCCATTTGAGTTATTTTCTTTTCTTTTCTTTTTTTTTTTTGAGTTGGAGTCTCACTTTGTCGCCCAGCCTCGACCTGCTGGGCTCCGGCGATCCTTCCGCCTCAGCCTTCCAAGTAGCTGGAACTGCAGGCGTGCGCTACCACACCCGGCTAATTTTTTGATTTATTGTAGAGATGAGGTCTCGCCAAGTTGCCCAGGCGGGTCTCGAACCCGTGGGCTCAGGCAATCCACTTACCTCAGCCTCCCAAAGGCACGGGATTACAGGCTGAGCCACCGAGCCCGGCTTAAGTTATTTTCTAGTTTACTAATGCATCTAGTTATGTGTGTGTGTGTGTGTGTGTGTGTGTGTGTGTGTGTGTGTAAACTTTCCATAATCCTATGAGGGATAGAGGAAGTATTTCCTTTGGAATGTATGGAGACCAAAGCCTTTTTGGGGGGGTGGGGTCAGAGTCTCACTCTGTTGTCCAGACTAGAGTGCAGTGGAATGCTCATGGCCACTACAGCCTCGACCTGTTGGGCTCAGGCTAACCTTTCTTTTCAGCCATCCAAGTAGCTGGAACTACAGGTGTGTGTCACATGCCTGGCTAATTTTTCTTGATTTATTGTAGAGATGAAGTCTCACCAAGTCGCCTAGGCTGATTTTGAACCTGTAGGCTCAAGCAGTCCTCTTGCCTCTGCCTCCCAAAGTGCTGGGATCACAGGCGTGAGCCACTGTGCCTGGCTGAGACCAAAGCTTAGAGAGGTTAACTCTCTTCTTTAAGGGAACATGACAAGCAGATGGTGAAGCTAAACTAAAATCTAGAGTATTTGTATCCCAAGCTATGCTTTTTAATTTTTATTCTTATTTTTTTAATGCTCCATCCTTGGTGAGTAACACTTTTAATGGAATTGCTTTGGCCTGGTTGGTATATAGTACAAATTCAAAAGTTCTTAAACACATAGTAATGTGTGGAGGCATGTATCTCTGGAGCACCTAGTATAGTGCTTTGTTACTGCTAAGTTTTTGATAAATGAAGATGATTACACCCTGCTGTGACTCCTCCATGGATCTGCTTCATTCCAACGTAGTGACAGGGCAACCACAAGTGAACTGACATTTTTTTATTTTATGAGTGGGGTGATGTCAATTAGTTTAGCACTTATTAAGTGCCAAGCAGTAGATATATTATTTCACTTGATCCTCACAACTGGTCCTGAAAGTATATATTGTTATCTCCAATTTAAAGATATATTGCTTATGCACAATAGTTTTCATTTAAATCTGGGTCTGTCTGTATTTATATAAATATATAAATAGATGTCAATATCTATTTATTGTTATAAGGACATAGATATATACTATCTTGGCATTAGAGAGACAAGGCAGTCAAGTCAGTCTTGGACTGGCCTAGTACATCTCATCACTGGGGGCTAAGTATTGCAGCTGCTGCTGCAGCCCAGTACCAGCAGGGACCAGAGTGGTGATGGAAAGTGAGAAAAAGAATGACTTTTCAGCTTTCAGAGACTGCTATAGCATTTTGGAGATACAGCCAGTGGGAATATGATGTTACCTAATTTGTGTTATTTGGCTTCTTCCTTCCTGAAAAAAAAGCAGGAGGTGGGGAGCAGAGTAGTCTAAGAGAGAAACCAGAATAATTAAGCTTTGTTATCTTGTTGACATTAACTATAAGTCCTTTTAAATAATTCTAAATTTGGTTTAGGATTACCAACTGATAGGCAATTGGAAATGTGGATTTCATGCTGTCAATTAACCTCCATTTCTGTGCACCTGGGACGCTTCTAATGCATTTCTCCTAAAGCATTTATTTTATACTCTGCTCTTATGAAAGGAGTTTGAATACCTTTAAGCAACTTCCAGGGCCACACGGTTACTTCTGTCTGAAATGGAAATGATGAGGAGGAACTTGGGCAGTGTGACAAGCTTCTAGGAGAGAAGACAGGAAACAGGTTCTTTGCTTTGGGACTCTCTTTTTGGCACAAGCCTACTGAAAATAAGTCAAATGCCATTCCTGGGCTACCTGAAGGTATAGCTATGATATTTTGTAGCTATACCCTTGTCTTATGAGTAGAGAAAAGTACAGAAACAAAAGCACAAATGAGAAGTAAGTAAAAAGATAGTGGGAATAGATGGGGTAAATACAGTACTGCTTGAAAGATATAAAGGTATGTGGTTGCCCATATTACCAAAATTACAATAATAGGTTCATGATACTTATAGGGGTCCCCAAGACCTGGGCCACAGACAGGTACCAGTCCATGG
The DNA here is from genome assembly GCA_963574415.1 of Tarsius wallacei. Classification (NCBI taxonomy): domain Eukaryota; kingdom Metazoa; phylum Chordata; class Mammalia; order Primates; family Tarsiidae; genus Tarsius; species Tarsius wallacei. The sequence goes on along the minus strand of CAUYQG010051162.1, from coordinate 2,765 downwards.
CCTGTTAGGAACTGGGCCGCACAGCAGGAGGGGAGCAGTGGGCAGGTGAATAAAGCTTCATTTGTATTTACAGCCATTCCCCATCATTCATGTTACTGCCTGAGCTCCGCCTCCTGTCAGATTAGCACTGAAAACCCTGCTTCCATTTCCAACATACTATCTTTGTGAAGCAGGGTTTTCTGCAGTGACAGCAACCAAAATGAGATTACGGAGTACACTGACATAAGCAACATACTTTGGGTGTCACTGTCCCCCACCACACCCAGAGGAGACCATCTACTTGCAGGAAAACAGGCTCAGGGCTCTCACTGATTCTACCTTATGATGAGTTGTATACTTATTTCATTATATACTACAATATAATAATAATAGAAATACAGTGCACAATAAATGGCAATGCACTTCAGTCATCCCAAAACCATCCCCCACCCCTCTGTCTGTGGAAAATTTGTCTTCTATGAAACTGGTTTCTGAAACCAAAAAGGTTGGGGACCACTGCTCTAACAGATATGCATATGTTTTATGATGGTAAAAGCAATAGTCATTTTTGCTGTAACACTTGTTTTGAACTTACAAATTTGTCCAGCTATCTAGCTGAACCAAGCCACACAGGAATATGCATATGCATACACATACACACACACACACACACACACACACACACACACACACACACACACCTCATACCTCTACCAGCTATCTCCTCATACCATGTCTTTATGAGTCACATCCATCCACTTTGGGCATTACAACTTTCCAGCTGATTTCAGATAACCCCAAAAGGTATATTTTAAGACTTTTACAACTTATTGTCACTATTCCTGCAGAAAAAATTTACTAATTTACACTCTAACCAAGTACTGGAGTTCTTGTTTTATTGCGCCCTTACCAATCTTAGAGGTAAAAATAAAACATCCACAAAAGCAAGCTTTATTATCTGTTTAGGTAACTATACGGTTATTGATCAGAAGAATGGAGAAAGTGTAGACACTTTCTATTGGGGGTTAAATACAGGATATATACAATGAGAAGTGAAGCGAAGACTAGAATTGATTAGTCGGGCTTATTTATTTTTGAGTTGGAGTCTCACTTTGTTGCCCAGGCTGGAGTGCAGTGGCATGCTCATGGCCACCTCAGCCTCAACCTACTGAGCGCGGGTGATCCTTCTGCCTCAGTCTTCCAAGTAGCTGGAACCACAGGCACGCACCACCATGCCTGGCTGATTTCTTGATTTATTGTAGAGATGAGGTCTTGCCAAATTGCCCAGACTGGTCTCGAACCCCTGAGCTCAGGCAATCCTCTTGCCTCCGCCTCCCAAAGTGCTGGGATTACAGACGTGAGCCATCATGCCTAGCGAGTTTATATTTCAAGTGATAAATACATGAATATACTTGACTAGAGGTTTTATAAAAGATACAGGCAAGATAAGGAAGATAGGCTGTAAAATGTCTGCCTTCTTACAATTAAAAATGCCGAGTGATTCACAGATATGAGTAAAGTCTAATCATGGGGAATGGAAGTCTTACTTAAGACTCTAGAGATCACCTCCAGTTGCCAGATTTTGTCACTCTTCTCATGATAATGATGTTGTAAGTTAGCAAAGTTACAGGTAAATGAGATGAATTATAATCAAAAGTGGGGCAAGATGTGGTTTTGCAGAACTCAACCTGGGTAGAATTTAAGTTACAGGATTTTGAGTAGAAGACAAAGAATGAGCTTATATGGAAAAGAGTAACTAAAAGGGCATGTACTAAGTCTGAGTGCCCAAGCATTGTTTGTGCCTATTTGTCTCTGTGATGCACTCACAGCCCTGAGCTAAATTAGTATGAGCAAAAGCAGGGAGGCAGAAAATGTAAGAAAGATATGCTTAAACCTAGGAGAAGCCTAAACACCCAGGCAGCTCCTGCAAGACTTCTTTCCTGTCATACGAAGATAACAGTCAACCCCAGAATAAACAGCAGTCTGCTGTGATGCAGCCTATTTGCTCCATTTGTTTGGCAGAAAAGGCCGAGAGGAAAGTAGTTAACCTGGGGCCTATTAGAAACAACAATCACTACAACAGGTCCAGATTCAACAACTTCTGTCTTTGATTAGTAGAAGACAAGAGGCAAAATGATTAAAAGCCAATCAAGAACCCCAAACAGTTGTATTTTCAAAGAAATTGCAGCCAGAGAAATAAAGGTGTCTGCTATGACAACTTCCAGGCTCCTGAAACTGACCCCAAAACAAGTGGAATTCTGCAGGAAAGCTCTCAGCCAGTAAGCATCATCCACATTGCCTTCTCAAATGTGACTCTGGAGGACAATTGATAGAGGAGAGTCTCCCAGAGATTAGAACCAGAGGCAACCAGTTTGGTAACTAAGAAACTCATCTCATTTCCCTTTGCTAGCAGGGAAGCTGTCTCTTCCTGTCCAGCAAAAATACCATGGATCGAAGTTTCTTCACCTCCTCTTTTTTCATGTGGAAGTATTTATTGCAGGTATCCCTTTTTGCCTCATTTATTAGATGTGTGTGTGTGTGTGTGGCGGGGGTAAGTTAATAACTGAACAGTAGGATGCTAGTCCTTAAGAAGCTACTTCACTTTCAGGTCCTCGTTTCCAAGATGATAAAGAAAAGAAGGAACAATGGTCACGCCAAAAAGGGTTGTGGCTACGTGTAGCCCATTCGCTGCAGGAACTACGCCTGATGCAAGTAGATGGTCTCCTCTGGGTGTGGTGGGGGACAGTGACACCCAAAGTATGTTGCTTATGTCAGTGTACTCCGTA
>CAUYQG010051161.1:0-25044 GCA_963574415.1 Tarsius wallacei | reverse complement strand
GTCTTAGTAGTTGCTTTATAAATGCTGGTGCTCCAGTGTTGGGTGTATATATGTTTAGGATGGTTATTTCTTGTTGATGGACTGAACCTTTTATCATTATGTAGTGTCCTTTTGCATCTTTTTAAATTTTTGATTGCTTAAGTGTTATTTTGTCTAATATTAAGATCATGACTCCTGCCTTCTTTTGTGATCCATTTGCCTGGAATCTCATTTTTCATGCTTTAACTTTGAGTCTGTGTTCATCACTTGTAGTGAGATGAGTTTCCTGGATGCAGCAAATCATTGAGTCATGGTTTCTTATCCAGTTTGCCATTCTGTGTCTTTTCAGTAGGGCATTTAGTCCATTCACATACAAGCTGATTATTGAAATGTGATTGTTTACTCCTCATGAGGTTCTTATAACATTTTTTCTTTGTTTGCTTGTTTTGTTTTGACTTTGGGGTTGATATAAGTATGTTAAGTTTGCTGTTGTGTTGTATTTTCTGTTGATTCTGTGCTCTACTGTTCTCTTGGGAAGTGTGTGGTCATTCTTTTTTTTACTTTCTTCTGTGTTTAAACCTTTTTAAGTGTCTCCTGTAGAGTTGATCTGGAAGCTGCATGATCTCTTAGGGATTGGATGTCTGGGAAGGATTTTAATTCTCCATCACTAATCAGGTTGAACTTGGCTGGATAAAAAATTCTTGGCTGAAATTTATTTTTGAAGACTTTGAATATTGGACTCTAGTCCCTTTTGCTTGTAGTATTTCTACTGCTATTCTGAGTGATTTTCTCCAGTCCCTTTTGCTTGTAGTATTTCTACTGCTATTCTGAGTGATTTTCTCCAGTAGGTAGTCTGACCTTTCTCTCTTGCTGTCTTTAGGAATTTTTCTTTTGTGCCTACTGTGTGTAGGTGAATTACTATGTGTCTAGGGGTTGGTCTTCTCATTTGATGTCTTGTGGGGGTTCTCTGTATCTCTTCTTTTTGGCTGATCACATCTTTGTTAGATGGGGGAAGTTTTCTTGGATTACCTCCTGGAATGCTTGCTACAAGGTGTTCTCCATTTCCCTTTCTTTTTCTGGGATGACAGTCAGGTATAGGTTCAGCCTATGGATACAATCACACATCACTTGTAGGCTTTGTTCTTTGTTCTTTCTTTTTGTGTTTTCTTTCTATGTTTTTTACAGATCGGGTTAATTCCATGTTCTGGTCTTCAAGTTCTGAGATTCTTTCTTCAGCTAGATTAATTCTCTTTTCAGTGTGTTTGTCTTGTTATTAATTTCCTGGATGAAATTTTTTATTGCCAAAATCTCTGTTACAAGTTCTTTCAGTTTTGCATCTTGCCTTTCTTGAGTTTTATTCACTCTTTCCATCCATTCCCTAGTCTCTGTCATATTCTGGGGCCAGTAGTTGGTAACTTCCACTGTTTGGGCTCCAAGGTTTGATTTTTCAGGAGATTTTTCTTTGTTACACTTGAAATTACCTGTGGTCTTCCTTTTTTTTTTTTCCTCATTTGTGACAGATCTCTTGCTTTTCTCTTTGGTTCCATTATTCAGTGGCAATGGGAGAGGTGTTCCCTTCTGATGTTTGCTCAGCCCTCTATTCCTTCCTGATTCGGCCTCTGGACATGTTCTATTTTGAAACAGGACTGTGGGTGGGTCTGTGGGTGGGACACTTTTCTGTCTCTTGTAGTTTTGAGAGCTAGGATCCAGAAACTACTTGCAAATTTCAGTATTCACTGATTGTTGTATGCTTTCCCTGAGATCTACTCCCTCCCACCACCCTATATAACGATGCAGTGGGTACACTTTATTTTAGACCCTGTGAGTAGGTACACTTTATTTTAGACCCTGTGAGTCTAAAATAAAGTGACAACAATGAGTAGCACAGAGAAAAATAGAATAAAATAAGATGGACAAGCAATAATAATAATAATAAAACACAGAAAAATGGGAGCAGAAACCAAAGCAAAAAACAATTGATCTCACACACAGATATACACACACACACCCTAAAACAAACTGGAATAACAACAAATTGAAACAAAATAAAGAACAAAACAAAAAAACAGGAAAAATTCACACACACACATACACACACACACACACACACACATACACACATACACACACACACACCTAGCTCAAATGAATGGAGAAGAAAAAGAGAAAGACTGGAAAAATGAAAACAAAAACAAAAACATAGAAATTCAGATTGAACCTTCACACATATATTGACACACCTTAAAATAAAAAAAAAAAAAAGAGAGAGAAAGAGAGAAACAAAAGAGCAAAAACAAGCCACCACCAACAAAAAAAAAGACTGAAAGAGGAACACTCAATCATTCACATACACACATAAACTGAAAACAAAAAAACAAAAGAAGAAAGGAAAAGAAAAAGACAAGAAAAAAAGAGGTGGAGATGCAGATCAAACCCTCACATACACATTCATGTACAATGGAAAAATATATTAAAAAATTAAAAAACAAACAAAAAAATCCTGCCTTCTTGTGACAGTTTCTGTAATTGTTTCCTCTCAGCTAGTCACAAAGAAGTAACCCTTCTGCTGTCTCCTACAGGACTTGGCCTCATTCGCAATCTCCCAGTGTCCAGCCCAGGGAAGGAGGAGGGGATGGTGGGGATGGGTAGGGCTTCAGTCCTCCCTTCCCACTCTTTTATGGTCAGAGATTCTCTCCAGTGGGGAAGTGTGGGATTGTCTCTTCCCCAAGTGCTGGTGGGGGGCACTCCAGCAAGGCTTATCCTGGAGTAGAGTCCTTCTATCACAGCTACTGTCCAGGATACACCTGGGTTCATTGCTCTCACTCATGCCCTACCCATGTGTGTATGATGTTTAAAGGATTTCTGGGGAAGAGGGGCTTGGGTCAGCCCTGCACTCACAACTGATCTCTTTGGAGGTTTTTCTCATCTTTTTTGGCCACACCCTTTGACCCATGGCTGAATCAGGGTAAGGGGTGGGGTGCCTGAGACTCACCACTAATCCTGTCCCTCTGGAGTTTGTGCTTTCAGGATATTCCCTCTGTGTCATGATAAACCCCTGAGTAGTTAATCCACCAGTCACAGATACTGGGTCTGTTGCTCTGTGGTGAGCAGGCTGGAGCACTTTCCTGCCCTGTTTTCAAGATGATGACAGAGTACCTGTTTCATCTTCTCCAGTGGGGCTCTGCCTCTGGACCCCTTGCTGTGCTCCCTTTGCAGTCCTTGCTTTCAGTGTCTGGCCAGGTGCTACAGTGCTGAGGCAAAGCCTGGTGCTGGCAGTCTCTCCTGGCAGCTTCTTTCTGGGAAGGGCTTTGTTGATTTTTTAAAAATGGCAGTCGACTTCTGCACCCCAGGAAGCACTAGGGACCAAGCAGAGCAGCTCTGATACAGTTGCTTCACCAGGAGATCCCTGGTCACTTGTTCCTGAGGCCCACTCAGCAGTCACTCACACATCTGGTTCCTAACCAACACATCTACAAAATTTTTCACACACTCATTCACTCACATTGCTATTTGCAAAGTCCAACTGACTCCACTGTCATCTTCTTTCCTGACAGTCCTGGACCCTGGCTTTCTGAGACTTGCAGCAGCTTCCTCCTCAGACCACATGTCAGCAGGATAGGCAGGTGGCCAGATAGGGCCCATGGTTTTACTTTGACTCAGGTGCTCTTGGGGCAATGGAGTGGTCTCCTTCCATCTGAATGAGGCCACCTCTTTCTCTCATACATAGAAGGGAAGCAGTAAGGAGTTGTTAGTTCTCCCTCAGTCCACAAATGGATGAAGTCACCACCACTGTTGTGCTGTGAGGAAGCCCCTGCCTCTTAGTTCCCACTCTGCTCTGTGGGAAGGGCTATTGTAACAATGGCAGCCCACTGAGGACGAACCACATTTGCAATCCTGTTCTGGGGCTGCAATGGCTGCCAGTGCTAGAGAAACCTCCCAGAAGTGGCCATTGTCCCTGCTTGGTGCTAGAAAGGAGGGAGTAGGGAGTGCCCATGTGGCACAGGCCATGTCCCACACGATATTTCTTGCTGAGCCTGTCTGTGAGGCATTTGGCAACCAGGTGTCAGGAGTCCTGAGAACTGAGGTTCTCCGGGTTCCACATGACTCTTGTCAGTGCCTCTGTCTCCATTTAGGGTAGTCTGCCGCTCCTAGCTAATGTGCAGGGAGAATGGGGAGGGTCTGGGCTGTTCCTCCCTTGGCTGGGACTGCAGGTATTTGTGAGAAGTGTGTGGAGAAGGAAAGTTGTCATTTTCACTAACTCTTTCCATCTCTAAAGGTCCTCTCCTAGTCTTATATTAGGGCTGCTTCTAGGGGTGTCTAGGCCTTGGAACTGTCTGTCTTCTGCATCCCTAGAAGACTCTCTGATAGACCTCCAGTTGGGTTTTCAGTTTGACAATCAAAGGTCCACTCTTCTATATAGTTCTTTTTTTCTTTTTCCTCACTGAGAACTGCAATCTTGATATTATTTCTTCAGTCAGCCATCTTGGTCTTCCCCTATTGTGTTTATTTCTAAAATGTACTAAAAATTATTAATCCAAGCTTCAACCCCAGAAAACTAGAGACAGAAGCTCAATTTAATCCTAAATCAAGCAAAGACATAATTAAAAAATCACAGAAATAAAATGAATTGAAACAAGAATCGATAGAGAAATATCAATACAACCAAAAGGTAGTTCTTTTACAATACTAATATAGTTCATAAACCTAGCTTGAGTAAACATGAAAAAAAGTAGAAGACACCAATAATCAGTATCCTAAATAAGAAAAGATCATTCCTACTGATTCCAGATATTAAAAAAGACAATAAAAGAATAGTATGAATAACTCTATGCCCACAAAATATAAATTTTTATAAAATAAAATAATTCCTTAAAAGATGCAAAATACCAAAATTCACACAAGGAGAAAAAATATTACCCCAATAGTTTTATATCTATTAAATTAATTAAATCAAGCAGCCCTAATACAAGACTAGGAGAGCACCTTTAGAGATGGAAAGAGTTAGTGAAAATGACAACTTTCCTTCTCCACACACTTCTCACATATACCTGCAGTCCCAGCCAAGGGAGGGACAGCCCAGGCCCTCTGCATTCTCCCTGCACATTAGCTAGGAGTGGCAGGCTGCCCTAAATGGAGACAGAGGCACTGACAAGAGTCATTAAAAGAAAGCATGAGGTTGAGATAGTTGCATTAGTGAATTTGGTCTAACATTTTAGGAAGAAATTATATTAATTCTCTACAATCTTTCTAAAAGAAAGAAGCAGAGGTCTTATATCCTAACTAATTTTACAAGATAAAAATTACCCTAACATCAAAATTAGATTCAAATGTTACAAGAAGGAAAAATTTGCACACTAATATCTCTCATGAACATGGATGGAAAATTTTAACAAAATATTCACAAATTCAATTCAAGAATCTAAAAGAAGAGTAGTACACCAAGTGAAATATTTTTTAAGCTATGCAAGACTGTTTCCATATTAGAAAATCAATCAATACCATCACCCAAAAATAGAAAAAAGAAGAAAAATCATACAATCATACCAATTAATACAGAAAAAGCATGTGACAAAATCTAAGACTCATTTGTAGTTAAAAAAAAAAATTGGCACACTGAATATAAGTGGAAACTTACTCAAGTTGATAAAGTGCATTTTTTTTTTTTTTGAGTTGGAGTGTCACTCTGTCACCCAGACTGGAGTACAGTGGCTGCTCCCAGCCACTGCAGCCTCGACCTGCTGGGCTCCAGCGATCCTTCCGCCTCAGCCTTCCAAGTAGCTGGAACTACAGGCGCGCGCTACAACGCCCGGCTAATTTTTGATTTATTGTAGAGATGAGGTCTCACCAAGTTGCCCAGGTGGGTCTCGAACCCGCGGGCTCAGGCAATCCACTCACCTTGGCCTCCCAAAGCACGGGATTACAGGCTGAGCCACCGAGCCCGGTGATGTAGTACATTTATAAAAACAAAAAAATACAAAAATAAAACTATAGCTAGCATGCCCAGGCATGAAACCCAGGAGATTTTTTTCTTAAGAAAAGAAATAAGGCAAGGATGTCTTATTCAACATAGTACTGAAAAATATTACCTAAGTTATAAGATAAGAAAACAATATATCTACAAATTAAGAAGAAAAACGTAAAACGAAAAAGATTTTCTTCACAAATGCTGTGATTTTCAATGTAAACATATTTAAAAATGACTAGATAATCGTTTGGAATGTATAAGTGAGTATAACACTTATAACCCTAGAGTGAGGTAACAAGATACAGGTTAATATACAAAAGTAAATGCTTTTCTACACAACAACAACAATTAAATAAAATTCTCAATTTTAAAAATACAATTTACAGTATTATTCCTCAAAATAAAATGTTTAGTTATAAATCTAACCAAATATGTGATGATCTATATGTGGAAAACTATAAAGTTTTCATGAAAGAAACAAGCTCTAAATAAGTGGAGTGATAATCTGTGTTCATGAATTGAAAGACCTAATATTTTAAAGAAGACCTTTTTTTCTATCTTGATCTGTAGACTCAGTGTAATTCTAAGAAAACCCTCAAGTCTGTTTTTGTAGCTATTAACTAACTGATTTTGTAGTTTATATAAGAAGACAAAATAGGTAGAATTGCCAAGAAAATGCTAAACACAAAGAAGAAAGTTGGGGAACTAATATTATTTAATTTCAAGACCTACTATGAAAGTACAGTGATCAAAACAAGGTGGTATTGACTAAAAAATAGAACAAAGAGTCCAGAAATAAACCCACACAATGTTTAGTCAACTAATCATTGACAAAGGAGCAAAACAATTCAAAGAAGAGTGCAAATGGTACTGGAAAAACTGAGCAATATTATGGGAAAAAATTAATTTAGAATTTGCATTATTTTACAAAAAAAAATTAACTTAAAATGCTTTATAAACCTACATGCAAAGCAAACATCTATAAAGCTTCTTGAAGAAAACATAGAAAAAAAAATCTACGTGACACTGAGCTTGGTGATTAGTTGCTAGATTCAGCACTACAATCTTGATCCATAAAAGAAAAAAACAAAACCTTGAATTTTATTAAAAATAAAAACATCTTCTCTGAAAAAGCTACTGCCAGGAAAATAGAAATTCAAGCCATAGATTTAAGAGAAAGATACAGCAGACTTGTCTGATAAATTAATTGTATTAAAATATAGTAAGAAATCTCATAACTCAATATTAATAAAACAAACAACCCAAAAAACTAAGCAATTAACCCAATTAAAACATCTAAACAGACACCTCAACAGAAATATATAGATAGCAAAAACTCACATGAAAAAAAGCTCTATATTATTTTTCATTAGGAAAATGCTAATTAAAACAAGGAGATACCACTATACACTTATTAGAATGGTTTAAATAAAAAATAAAAATAAAATACAAACCCCACAGATAATGACAATACCAATTGCAGGTGACTATGCAGAGCAGCAAAACTTCTCATCTATTGCTTATGGGAATGTGAAATGGTACAGAAACTTTGGAAGATAGTTTTAGCAGTTTTCTAGAAAACCAAACATAATCTTTCCATACAATCCTAGTAACTGAGTTCCAATGAATTTACACAATTGATTTGACAATTTATATCTACACAAAATTCTGTACTAGAATGTTTATAAATGCTTTATTCATAATTGTTAAAAATTAGCTACAACTAAGATCTCCTTAATCTGCAAATGGATAAACAAACTGTGATACATTTATAAAATGGAATATCATTTAGTGATTTACAAAAATGAGCTATCAAGTCACAAGAAGACATAAATGAATTTTAAATATGTATTGCTAAAATAAAATAGAGCAACTGGAAATGTCTACATATTGTATGATTCCAATTATATGATATTCTGAAAAAGGTAAAACTACAGACATTAAAAAGAACCACAGATTCAGGGAATTCCAGAGGAAGGAGATTAAAAATTAAGTGATAATTTCTTCATTAGCCTAATACCCTTATTTGATACACAGTCACAAAGTGCTTATAAAATGTCATTCCTAAAACTATGATTGTTATTTGCATCAACTTAGTAACAGACTTTGTAAAAATCGTAGATCATAAATATGTTTTTATAAATATATATGTATACCAACCAGATATTTAAAAATTTAGCCTTACACATAGCAGAATTTGAGTAAAAATCTAAAGTTTGTTAAAAATAAAAACAATGTGCAAACCCTAGGACAGTTAATACCTTAGGATTTTTAACTTATCTAAAGCTACTTTAAGAATAATAAAAGTCAAACACATAGACATCAGACAAGATTTCATGAAAAAGAAAACAAAAAAGAAAAAGTGAGACTATTAATGAAGAAGGAATCACAAAGTAACATCCAGAAAGTAGGTGTGAACATGATCAGGAGTTATGATAGAGAATCAGTTAATCGTGCAATAATCAGTAAAATATAATTTCAATAGTTGCAGCATGTTGTTACTTCAAATGCACTTAAGAAGACCTGAAACTATAAAATTCTAAAAAGAAGACATCTGAGTAAATTATTGTGATTCTGGATTAGGTGATTATTTCTTAGATATGACACCAAAAGCACAATTGATATAAGCAAGTAAAAAAAGTAAAATCTTTCTTAGATATGACACTAAAAGCACAATTGATATAAGCAAGTAAAAAAAGTAAAATCTTTTGTATTTCAAAGAACACTAATAAGAAACTTAAAATGTTCATTTTTTTCAGATAAAATATTGCAAATCCTATATCTGAGAAAAGACTGGAATCCAGATTATAAATAAGAACTTTTAACCACCCAACATTAAAACAAAAATGGAAAAACAACAACAAAATAATGGGCAAAGAGAATTTGAATGAATATTTTCCCATAAAATATACACATAGACAACATCAAAAATTATCAACATCATTAATCACTAGGAATATTCAAGCAAAAACATGAGATACCATTTCATACTTGCTAAGACTGGTGAAATAAAAAAGAACAGTAACAAAGATGTAAACAAATTGGATTCCTTATACATTGCTTGTGCAAATGTAAAATGATGCAACTGTGCTGGAAAACAGCATGGCATTTACTCTAAAAGTTAAACATGGAGTTAAAACATGACCCAAAACTTCACTACTCATATACACAAAAGAGATTTGGAATCTTATGTCCACAAAAAACTGATGAATACATACTCATAATACCATTTTAAAAATAAGAACCAAAGTGAAACAACTCAAAGTTTTATCGACTGATGAATGTATAAACAAATATTTATCCATACAGTGGAAGAGTGTTCAGTGATTAAAAAAAAAAAGAAAAGAAACATTTTTTTTTTCTTTTCAACACATTTGAGTTCCTTGTAGGTCCTGAATGTCGGGACTTTGTCATATATACGGTTGGCAATTTTTTTTTTTCTTCCCCATTCTGTGGGCTGTCTTCCCGCTCTCTTGATGGTTTCTTTTGCTTTGCAGAAGCTTTTCAGTTTGAAGAGGTCCCACATGTCTAACTTATCTCTTATGGCATGGCCTTTTTGGTTTTGATCAGGAATTGGTTGCCAGTTCCAATTTCCATAAGGATGTCTCCTGCATATTTTCTAAAGTTCTTATATAGTTTAAGGTTTTCTGTTTAGGTGTTTGATCAATTTCGAGGTGATTTGTGTGTATAGTGATAGGTAGGGGTATTGTTTTAATCGTCCGCATGTGTCAGTCAGTTTCCCTAGCAACATTTACTAAATAAATTCTCCTCTCTCCAGTCGTTGTTGGTGGGGGCTTCATTGAAGAGGAGTTTGTAAAGAAATTGAGGTTTTGCTCCTGGGATCTCTATCTTGTTCCATTGATCTTTTTGCCTGTTCTTGTACCAATACCAGTCTGTTTTGATTATTGTAGCCTTATAATAAAGCTTAAAGTCTAGAAGTGATGCCTCCCGCTTTGTTTCTTTTGCTGAGGATTGTTTTGGCTATTCGTGATCGTTTATGTTTCCATATGAATTTCTGTATTGTCATTTCCAGGTCTGAGAAGAACGATGCTGTTAATTTCATGGGTATTGTATTAAATCTGTAGACAGCCCTATTAAAAAGTGGGCAAAAGCTATGAATAGACACTTCTCAAAAGAAGACATACAAGCAACCAAAAGATATATAAAAAACTGCTTATTAAACATCAAAGAAATCCAAATTAAAACCACACTGAGATGCCATTGGTCAGGATGGCCATCATCAACAACTCAAAAAACAACAGATGCTGGAGAGAATGTGGGTAAAAGGTAATGCTTCTATACTGTTGGTGGGAGTGTAAACTAGTACAACCTCTGTGGAAAACAGTGTGGCAATTCCTAAAAGATCTAAAAATTGACTTTTCATATGGCTCAACTATCACCCTTCTGGGAATATACCCAGAAGAACTCAAATCACTCTATGAAAAAGATACCTGCACACGCATGTTTATTGCAGCATTGTTCACAATAGCAAAATCATGGAACCAACTGTGCTACCCATTGAAAGTGGATGATTAAAATATGTGGTACATATACATGATGGAATATTACATAACCATAGAGAAGGACAAAATTATGAACTTTGCAGCAACTTGGATCAATTTAGAGTCTATAATACTCAGGGATCTATCATAGAAACAAAGAACTTAGTATCACATGTCCTCACTCATAAGTGGACCCTGAACAATTATCATAATACTATAAAAAAGGAATTGGCAGTAGTGGGAAACTGCCAGGTGGTGGTGGGGGGGTCACACTTTATCAATAAGGTACCTGATCTTAAACCAGCTGATATGGGGACCAAAGTAAGGTCCAAACTTTACCTGTACAAAGACCATTTGAATACCAAACACTGAATTGTGCCCCACATTTTTAAAATAAAAATTAAAAAAAAAAATTTCATGCACACACATATGTGTGAGTGTGTGTGTATATATATATGTGTACTACAACATGGATGTCTCTTGATAATATGTTAAGTGAAGAAAGTCGAATATACAGGGTCACACATTGTATGTATGATTCAATTTATCTGAAATTTCTGTTAGGTAAATTCACACAGAGAAGGTAGCTTAGTGATATCCAAAGGCTAAAGAAAGAGAAAAATGAGAAAATAAATGAAAATAGGGTTAGAACTTCTTTTAGAAGTAATTAAAATATTTTATAATTAGAGCATGGTAATGATTACATAACTCTGTGAATATACTCAGAATTCAAAATGACTGAATTATATACTTAAAAGAGGGAAATTTAAAGTATATGAATTATATCTCAAAAGAACTGTTATTTTAAAAAGGTGCACTTAAGGGTGGTTTTATATTTTTATCCTCTTTAACAAAAATAAAAAACTTAATTATCTTTTGACTGAATTTTTGAAACTTCATTATGATACATTGTGAGAATTTCTTAACCAACAGGGTGTTGTCAAACTCAACTCTTGACTCCTCAAAGCTGAGAATAATGGTGTTCCTCCAACACAATTCTCTGCTGATACATTTAAAATAGAACAGGGAAAAGAGACTTGGATCAAGGGAGACAGCATCTCAACTGGCCTGCTAGAAGAAAAGGCATTGATTAGACATTCTCTGGCTAAATTGTCATCATATTTGGGATATCATCTTCTATATTGGAGCCATGTCCTCTATGGTAACAACATAGCTAGATATTAGTAGTCATGAAAGGAGAATTCTTTCTGATGGGAGATTCACAACACTCCACTGCTCTAATCATCCTTACAGCACAAATTTCTTATAACAGACAGTGAGACACTCCCACATGCCAGATTCTGTGTGCATACTCTGGTCAAATGTGACCTACATCATCTGCATGCCTAACTAATTTATAATGTGCATTCAATTTAAGATTGTTGGAAAAATAAGGACTTTAATTGATCACCTAATCTGAGCCCTGTAGATTACTTACAAAGAAATCAGAAACAATATCATGAAGTGATGTGCCCACATTTTAAATCTATTTAGCAAAAATGTCAAGTAGGGGTCTTAGATTTCTGAGTTTCTCTGCTTCTTGCATTACACTACAGCAGTGTTTCATTTTTCAATGATGTCCTTTCTACCCCAAGTCTACTTTACCTATGATACTTCAATTCAAATTACACTCATAAGTGATTTTTTTTTTGTTATTGAGAAAAACAAGCTGAGTGCCATATATAGCCTACATATTTACTGTATATTACTATATTTACTCTATAAAAAGTAATGAAGGGTGTTTTACAAATGAGAGAAAGGATTCTCAAAGTGGCTAGATATTTTACAAATAAAAATAAATGACCCTCAAAGATGTTACCTAATGTTTTCAACATCATCTAGCTTTTAGAGTTGCTAGCTCGTGGAAAGCTAAAAACTGTACCCCATAATTCAAGCCATGTAGTCAGATTCTACTTAACATACTCTATTATCTCCTGGGGCCTAGAGAATGCCATGTCCTCAGTAATTTGCTACAAGTATGGAAAGTCTTGTCTTGTGTGTTTGAAGAGGTTAGTTACAATTAAGAACAAGCTCCAAGGCATAAGTAGTTCCCATATGACTATTGCAGAGTCAATTTGGTACAATTATGAGAAAGGAAGTCATGCAAAACTTAACCTTAAAAAATTGAAAGTTCCAGGTTGATCGACTCTAAAACATCAAAAATAATAATATAAAAATTTTGTCACAGTAGGTACTTGTTTGTGAAAATGTCACTGTATGTACTATATTGCTTTTGCATAATTGTTGCATTTCAGATTTGTTCACTGAACAAGCTAATTCAACAGACAAGTTGTCATTATATTTTACTGGTGGGAGGCAGATAAGATTTGCAGGCTTTTAATAGTTCAAACATTTCATCAGCCATCACTGAAAGATCTCTACTGCACATACTAGTCACTTACAATATAAGAGCAATATCAGTACTATCATTTTGAAACCTGTTCCTTAACCCTTGATTCACAAGTATAAATTAGGGGAGGGTTTTGATAGTATTTTCACGTTGCTTTTTCTTATTACTATGATATTTGAGCTATAATATACTTAATTATAGTAGGCATGCAATAAACACTGAGCCAAGACAATTCTATTAATACTATGTATGTAAGAATTTTGAGTCAAAGCAGAATAAAGATCACAATATATAGCGTTGTATTTTGGTTTTATCTAGTTTCTTAAAATCTACATGAAATGAATATGACTGCCATTTAATTTTCTCAAAATGTATATTGTTGCCTTATATTTAATTCTATAATATTTGATAAAGTATATTTCCTTCAATTCATGTATTTTCTAGAAATAATTAGCAATTGTTCTCATAATTTAGAAAGAATGCTATATAAAGTACAAAACAACTCTAAATATGTAACTAGTAAGTGCATGGTACAGTATTCTCGAATTAATAGTTTTCCTGTATATATTCTATACCTACGAGTTCTTTAAAGATTTTTCATTCACATTAATTTCTATAAAAATACTTCATCAGAAAAATATTATATTTCTGGAGTTAATCTTGGAATATTGCAACCTGACTGCTATTCACTTTTCCTTTTGCTTCCAAATTTAAATTGGTTCTGTGCCAGGCAGTAATGGGGAATACCTGCTGACTGGGTAATAATTAGGTCATAGGTTTTTTGGGCCCTGGAGGGAAGAAGGGGTGCAGCTTCCTTCTTCATGGGTTGACAAGTCTACAGGAGCGTTGCACAGGAGCCAGGGAAAGGACCCTAGGACTGACGCTGCCATGAACTGTGTATTCAGCTCTGTGTGGATCTGGCAAAGGAAGTAGAGACTGATTTAGTTGCTGAGTAAGAAAAGGGCAAATTGGTTACTAATGTAGAAATGAAGTGAATGCAAAACCTATTGAGAAACAAAACCTCACCTTGCAACAAAATTCCAAAGGTTCGCAGTCCTCTTTGTCTTACAGAAATTGTATAGCTCCTGTCGTTGAGAATATATCAGTTAAGAGAGTCTCAAATCAATAAACTGAGCAAAACAGCATCCTGTCTCCAGCCACCTGAGACAGGAAAAAAAAATGTGGAACAATTACAGCATGTGCCTGCAGTTTACTGAATTGTCTCTCATCAATTTGCTACCACCACCATTCCTTCTAAGACTTCCTCTGTATTTCACATAGGGAGCTAAAAGCTGTATTTTTCACATTCCACTTTCCTGTTCAGTTTTGTGTTAGACTTTTCTCCATGAGAGCAGCTTGAGTGAGATTGTGAAGGTGGGTTGGAAAGAGTTTTATTATGTGCTGGAAAAGGTTGTAACCATGACATTAGCTGCAACTTCTTGGTAACCACTTCACTGCTACAGGTGTAGAGAGATCTTGAGAACTCTCAATGTTCTTGAGAAAACTGCGGCAGTTTCCTGATGTGCTTTTAAAAACCAATTGCTCAGGTACTTCAGGCTGAGTTCCTCAAGGTTTGCTTCCCTGACCTTCTAGCTACAGATTACCTGATGTTCTCTGGCCTCTTCCCTGGACTTCATTCCTCCGGCTTTTCCAATATTCAACTAAACCTACATTCCTATATTTCACTTTCTCCTTAAGTACATGTATGTGTACGAATAAATATATAATATTTAAAATTCAGGTGTTCAGTTTTTCCCTCTAATAACAGATTTTTTTCCCCACTGGGTCTAACAGTCTGGATTGTATCAGGAAACCAGACTGTATATCCAGATACAATCCAGACTGTTACACCCAGTGAAAAAAATGTTATTAGAGGGAAAAGCTGAACACCTGAATTTAAAAAAATATAGGAACAAAATACCTACAAACGTGTGTGTGCGTGTGTGTGTGTGAATGTGTGTGTGTGTGCATGTGCATTTCTGAAGCTTAAAAATGGATTTGAAAAATATTTGGTACATAAATTAAGGGAGAGGATGAGACCATAAAACAATGTCTCAAAATAAGGACCTGAAAATTAAGTGCAGGAAATAATCACTGAATACCAAACTCTGACCCTTTTCTTCCTCTTTCCCAAAATCTTATCTAAGGGGCCTGGGAGTCATGCCCTAAGAAACAAACATAAAATCTCATCACATTTTTTTTTAATTGACCTTATATAATGTGACTTACCTTCCAAACTGACTCTGACATAACATCACATGACAGGTAAAGAAAGAAACCAAAACTTTTTTTTCTAAAATATGTTTCTTTGACGTATTTTAAAATAACCACGCAAAGCCATGCTTTGTAGAGAAATATTAGCATCAGTAGAGAATCTCCATGAACATAGCTAGATCTTTCTCCTTCCAGCCTTTCTGAATTCAGGAGGAATTAACTGAGTCTGACATCTTTAATGTCGGAATAAGTGGCATTTGCCATCTATTCTCTCTAAGGGCTGCCACTTATGAGGCTTCGTCTACTTAATAAGATCTTTGGATCCACAATCACCTTATCTTAACTCAGAATTCCTTTCTATTGATTTCAGACCTTTAGACAACAGCTCAACCAATTATCAACTAAAGGATTCCTAAAACTCCCACTTCTGACTTGTAAATTCCTACTTTGAGATGTCCGACTTTTCCAGGATAAATCCTTGTATGCCTTCCTCATATTGATTTACAGTTTTATCTGCAATTTATAACTTCCTGAAATGTATAAAGCTATGCTGCAACCCAACAGCTCTAAACACACATTCTTAGGACCTCTTGAGATAGTGTCACCTGGACTATGATCACTCATTTTGACTCACAATATTTTTCAATATATTTAATGTATCTTCAAATGTACTGGCACAATGTGAATGTTTTTGTCACAAAGAAAACAGCAAAAAATTATAATTTAAAAATTACAAAAAGAAGAGCCATAGAGGATATTTACATGTAGATTTAATAGTCCAAAGAATGACAATGATTAAACAAATACTAAGAGCTAAGGTCCTTGGCCTTTGAAAAGGACTGTAGATCAAAGGGGCACACCAAAATCATGTTGAATTGGAGAAAGAAGTATACACATAGTCATATGCTAATTGAAATATTGAATTATAAGAATAAATGAAAACAAATGTTTAGCCATCTTCCTTGCAGAAAGAACAGGAGAAAACATTTATGTATTTCTCATACTGATACCAGGTGGTATGCAGTGTAAAACTCATGCATTCTATGGGTCAACCCTAAAATGAATTTTAGTGTGGCCAGCAAAGTTTTAAAACAAAGTTTATTGGAGAAAGAAGTAGGGAAAGATAGAGAGGCATGACAGAATTGGCAAGGGAGAGCAAAATTACCCCTTTTGCTTTTTATGATAGGTCTGATATACAATGATTAATATGCTAAAGAGGGTGGGGCCTATGTAACCACCACTCTAGAGAGTTACATCTCTCTACTTCTGATGGTAGGAGTGGGAGGGGGTTTAGTCTTTTCCAGAACACATTGTCTAAATTGTATTTAGTATTTAGTAGATAACTTCTTTGTTCTTGGGTAGTAATGTTTAATCATCTTTTTTTCAAATAATCATTCAAATTATTTTTTATGACCAGAAGCTTGCCAGTATAATATTCTATTTGTATCAACGTAAACTTTATATTTGTGAGAAAAAGATGGTCAATTTTTTTTTAATTACACGAGAGAAATGGATAGAAATATGTACTCAGATTTTGCTCTCACCTGTTGATGGGTCTTCTGTTTGTCCAGCAACTTACCTTATTCAGTGAAATGTGTGTGGAAGTGATTTGTGCTCCTTGGAGGCAGAAATATTGAGATTAGAGCATGTTTGCCTTTTTTTCTTTCTCCCTCCAAAATTTCAAATAGATGCTTCTCAGTCTGTCTAACTCCCTAGATAAATTATCAATGGACATGTACACAATGGAGAAATAAACTGTCTGCCTTTCTGAACTAATTTAGTATTTCAGGCCAATAAAATAAAATGTTACTCAATTAGCAAAAATTATATTTTTTTAGAGTTTTCTCCTGTTTTATTTTTTTCCCCTTAGAAAGACTACATCACTTTATTTCACATTAACAAGCCAAATATTACTCTATTTGCTAAAATATTCCCTTTAAGATATTTGGGAAATCCATGCCACCCGTAGTGACCTGGAACAAGGCAAATTATGGAATTTCAAAATTTGAATATGTCAGATTATTACAAATATAAAGTTCTATTAGACTGCTGAAGAAGTTCATTGATAATATTAAAAAATTGCTGGGACTATTAAAACATTCTATCTCAAAATTAAATTAATAAAACAAGTTCATTTACAATAGTACCAAAAAGAATAAAATACTTAGAAAAAAATTGAACCAAGGAGTTGAAAGATCTGTGCACCAAAATATCTTATTGATAAGATAAATTGAGGAAGACACAAATATAAGTGGAAAGATATCCTGTGTTCATAGACTGGAAGAATTAATATTGCTAAAATATTCACTCTATCCAAAGTGGTCTACAGATTTGATGTAATCCTTATCAAAAGTCCAATGGCATTTTTCAAAGAAATGGACATTTTAAAAAACCTGAAATTAATAAGGAATCACAAAAGACCCTAAATATCCAAGGCACTCTTGAACAAAAGGAGCAAAGCTGGCTATATCACACTACCTGATTTCAAAACATACTACAAGCTAAATTAAAACAGCATGGTACTGTCATAAAAACAGACACATAGACCCAAGGAACAGGCTGAAGAGTCCAGAAATAAACCCACACATTAGAATCAACTGATGTTCAACAAAGGCACAGAGAATACAAAATGAGGAAAAGAATAAGCAGGATTGGGATAATTGTATATTCAAATGAAGAAAAACAAAACTAAATCTCTATATTACACCATTTACAAAACACACACACACACACACACACACACACACACACAAACTCAAAATGAATTAAAACCTCAAATGTAAGACCTCAAACTGTAAAACTCCTTAGAAGAAAACATAAATGAAGAGCTCCTTGACATTGGTCTGGACAAAGGGTTTTTGGACATAATCTAAAAAGAATAGGGAACAAAGTGAAAAGAGACTAATGGGATTATATCAAACTAAAAAGCATCTGCACATCTAAGGAACAAATCAACAGTGAAGAAACAACCTAAAGAATATGATAAAACATTTGCAAATCATATGTCTAATCAGGGGCTAATATCAAAAAATATATAAAGAACTTCTAAAACTTAATAACAAAAAAAATTTAATTTGGCAAAGTACCTAAATAGACATTTTTCTAAATAATATATCCAAATGCCAATATGTATATGAAAAAATGTTCAGTAATATTATTGATCAGTAAAACGCAAATCAAAACTACAATGATATCTCTATCACCTCACACCTGGTAGAATAGATATTATTTCACAAATGAAAGTCTCTTATAGAAGATATGGAAAAAAATAGTGCCTAGTGCACTATTGGGGGCACATAAACCAGTATAGACATTAAAATAAACAGTATGAAGATTCTCCAAAAAATTAAAAACTCCATATAGTGCAGCAATTCCACTTCTAGGTATTTATCCTGTGGAATTGAAATCAAGATCTCAAAGAAATACCTGCACTCCCAGATTTACGGCAGCATTATCCATGGTAATACAGTATGGAGTCTACTTAACTGCTCACTGAAAAATGAATAAATAAATTTAAAAATGAGGTATATACATAGAATGAAATATAATTTGTTACTAAAAACGAAGACTATTCTGCCATTTTTGAGAACATGGATGAACCTGGAGGATCTTATGCTAGGCGAAATAAGGCAGACACAGAAAAACAAGTACTGTATGATCTTACTTGTATGTAGAATCCAATATAACCAAATTCAGAGAAGTAGAGGGTAAAATGATGACTGTCAGTGAAAGATAGAGGAGTGTGTAATGAGGAGATGATGATCATAGTGTACAACGTGTCAATTATGCAAAACAGATAAGTTCTGAAGATCTAACAGACAGCATATTGTCTATAGCTAACAATACTATGTTGTTTCTATAAAGTTTGCTAAGTTATGTTAAGTATTCTTACCATACATATGCACAATGATAACAATAAAAGGGTCAGTAATAAACTTTGAGAAGGGATGGAAGTGTCTATAAACTTATTGGTGATATTTTCACAAGTATATACTCATTTTCAAATCCACCAAGTTGCATTCATTAAATATGTACACCTTTTAATATGTCAATTATACTAAGTAAAGTGTTTTAAAAATGTTCATATTCTACTGAAATTTTAAATTTTTATTTGAACACTGTTTAAAAATAATTGTCTTTAATTTCCTTTAAACGTATCTTAAATACTCAGTGCTGTCAGCTGATTCAAGGGTGTATTAAAATACTTTCCCTTAGAAAAGTGGGTGGCAATTTATGTTCTAGCTGTACAGTCCTAAGTTTAGGAATTTAATTGGACCAGATTGGATTAGTCTCAGATACCATGAGTCCCACAAAATTCACATCTCATTGCCTCACATTGTAGATGACAGTACACTGGACAACAAAGAAAACATTGATAGAGCCCTCATTCACTCGGGCTTATCAGCCCTATGTTCCATGCAAAACTCTATCAGTTTGAGGTCAGAATATTTTTATTACCTGGGAGAATATTAAAGTAATTTATCTTGGCTGCTATGATTTCAAGCTATATCTTTAAATGTGAAAGTTTTATTGGATTTACTTTTTTTTCCATCAACCCATAATTGCCATTAATGTCTATCAAATACATTTTACAAGCATACCACACAAGCCTATATTGTTTTCATTTCTAAGAGTCACTTACAATTAATTGTTCGGAGTCTAGAATACTCTATTAGAAAATAGTATTTCCTCTTCTAGGGTCTGTATATGACTACAAAGTCTTATGAAACATTCTATAAATTGTAGAATAAAATGTATTTGAATTGTTAGTGTTTAATTCATTGTGTTCATTTGGAGAGACTAGATTGAAAACACAAAATGTTAAATAAATCTTGGTAACTGACTTTTTTTGCAGAACATGTTGGTTGACTTCCTCTATAGGCAAACTTAGCAAAAATCAAAGCTACTGGCTGGACTCAGTGGCTCAGCCATCCCAGCACTTTGGGAGGCCGAAGCGAGTGAATTGCCTGAGACTGTGGGTTCGAGACCAGTCCGGGCAACTTGGCGAGGCCTCATCTCTACAATAAATAAAAAATTAGATGGGCATGGTAGCATGCGCCTATAGTTCTGGCTACTTGGACGACTGAGGCAGAAGGATCGCCTAAGCCCAGCAGGTCAATGCTGGGGTGGCTGTGCGTGTGCCACTGCACTCCAGCCTGGGTGACAGAGACTCCAACTCAAAGAAAAAAAAAATCAAAGTTACTTAAATGAAGAAAAATGTATTACTTTTATGTAAAGTTACCTATACCAACTAAGTAAATAAACATATAAACACACACACATGTCTACATATGCACACACATATCAAGCAAATATATATTTCTAGTTGTGATATGCTAAAAAACATTTCAAAGTCTCACTAGAAAACATCACCACTTTCTTATCACTTCTGAAAATGGTGTAGCATTATGTAACCTCTTTACAGATTATAACCTGTAAAATGAGCTTACAGGTGACTCTGTGTGCTGGAGTAAAAAGAAAATATATATTTAATGGCTTCAGGACTCTGCAGGCATTTTGATTTTTTCCTTTTTTGTATGGTGAAGAGAGGGACACTTTTATTGTCTCTGCAAAATGGAAGGGTGACTCTCAAATGACCCCTGGTCCTTTATTCATTGTTATGTCTAAGCACGTGTCCTCTAAATTCTATCAAACTAAGAATAAGCTACTCTCATAAATTGAAACACTAGAGGATTCTGGGATTTGTTGCCATCATTGCCTGTTGGTTGTCAGTAGAAGTATGCATAAGGAGGAGGCACTGTGAATAAAGGAGATCAAGAACAATAAATAATCCAATTTATTATTTGCTCCCTTTGTTTTTTTGGAATGAGGAACAGGGTTCTTTGGTTACAAAAAGGCATCAAACTTGTATGAAATAGCACATCATGGCTATATAATTTTCAACATTTTAAGAATTTTGTCACCTACAGATAGTATTTTATTTTGTGCTGATGCTTTTTTGAAAGCTCTTACAATCAGCTAAAGGCCAGCGTGCTTTGGCTTCAACAGATAAAATGTCTCAGAGTCCCTTGGAAAATGCTTGTGCCAGGTAATTGTGACTATGGGCTTCTGAGGCATCACATCAACAACTTTTAGGTCACACAAGTGGGCTGAGTCAGAATATTCAGAACTCTAGTCTAAAAACATAGGTTCATAAGAGTACTAAACCAAGATTATGTGAGATAAGAATCAGTTGCATAGGAATGAATACACTGATGAAGGATAATTATGGCTTTTAATATGAATGTCCTAACATTTTATTTTCTGTATATACCTATCATGCGGTCATGTCTCTTTACTTTTAAGCTATCTGTGACTCATACAAGTTAGCTGACATTATTGCAAAGTATTGGTAGAAATCCAGGTTTTTACTTAGGCCTCTATCAACTCAAATGGGAAAGAGATTTGCATTGCTGCAGGTTGGTGTGGGAGTTCCACTCTCCAAATGACCTGTTTTGATACAACCCTAGCTCTCCAATAGGTCTCTACTGACTCAAGAGAGTAGGGAGGAAGAGAGATGTCTTTTTACCACTGGTATCTGTGGAAGTGCAGGCTCCTCACCAAGTCTCCACTGACACCAGGTTGAGGGTCTTGGTATTGCCTCCCAGAGATGAATCTCCTTCTCTGACACCATCAGTTGCTTGGGGTGCTTTCTTATAGTCAGGCAAATGTGGAGGTCTAGGCTTCCCACTGTGGTGGGGATGGGGACAGGGTTTCGTTTTCTGTGGTGTTTGGCTGGAGTAGAGCAATTATTGTCTAAAAGTTTTCTGTTTCTCTAGACTACTATACTTTTGTTCTACTTTTTCAGGTCTTTTTAATGCTGGCGGGCTTGGGGAAGATTACCTCAGTGAGAGACAGCATTCCCTAGTTAGGTCCAGCACACTGCTTTGGCTGACTTAGGGAGTTTGGGTTTCTTCCCAAAAGGTTCAATCCTCAATCTGTTCCTAGAACCTGACTTTTGACTCCATCACAGAAAAAAAATCAAGGACAAGTCACAGAAAGTAAAGGAGATAGCTTTATTTTCAACCAAAAGTACACACTCAAATGAGGGGAGTACAGGCAATCTCCAAGAGGGAGATGCATGGAGGGTAGAGAGTGCTGACTTTTATCTGGACTTTTGTGTCTCATTTTCCTGTCAGTTACAAATCCGAGGAAATTTTGTCAGTTTTATCTCAATCACAAGTCCAGGTAGTTTCTTTTTCTTTTCTTTTCTTTTCTTTTTTTTTTTTTTTTTTTTTGAGTTGGAGTCTCACTTCTTTACCCAGGCTGGAGTGCAGTGACATGATCACAGCCATCCCAGCCTCGACCTGTGGGGCTCCTGTGATCTTTCCGCCTCAGCCTTCCAAGTAGCCA
Organism: Tarsius wallacei; assembly: GCA_963574415.1. NCBI lineage: Eukaryota > Metazoa > Chordata > Mammalia > Primates > Tarsiidae > Tarsius > Tarsius wallacei. The sequence continues at coordinate 2,681 of CAUYQG010051161.1, read as the reverse complement.
GAACCACCGGCATTCAATACTATGCCTAGCTAATTTTTGATTTATTGTAGTGATGAGATCTTGCCAAGTTGCTGGGCTGGTTTCAAACCTACAGACTCAGGCAATCCACTCGCCAAAGTGCTGGTATTAAAGGCTGAGCCACCAAGTCCGGCCCCAGGTAGTTTTTTAACCTTTGGCTCAGTAATTTCCTTTTCCTTTTATGCCTAAGCTAGCTAGCATTCTTCACTTTGCCTAGAGAGAGCAAGATTTTCTTGTGGCTTTTTGCATTTCACCCATTGGTGGTCTGCTTGCTGGTTTCTCTAGCACCCAGTCTAAAATACATAAAGCAAAGAACAAATACCAAAAAAAAAAAAAAAAAAATGGCAGAAAAATCCAGAGAGCTCACTCTTGTGCCATTCCTTGAGTGTTGAAGTCCCTAGCCTCTTTGTCTTGTTTTCTCCATTTTTCAGTCTTTTTTGTTAGTTTGACTATATAATATCCAAGGACTTAACTTTACATAATAGAATATAAAAAATATATCTACTTTGCACTTCCAGGTGTAAAATTCAGCATTTTCCTAAATTTTTCCTTAAACATTTCTATCTTTACAACTCCACTAATCACAACTGTTTATCATTCTTAGGCCAACAACGTTTTTTGTTGTTGTTTCACTTACTTTCTACACTTTATCCTCTTCTTACTTCGGATATTGAATTTTTCTATAAGTAGCACCTTCAATTATTTTTATACAAATTAATTTAACTTCTGTAGGTCTCTTCTCATTTTCTTCTTCCCCATCAAAAAAACATATTACATCAACTGCAAAGATAATTACACAAACTCAACAAGTGTACATAGAATGTTCTTTAAAGGGCAATGAGGAGAGAAGGTGGTGACATTTTATACATTGAAATTTTGTCCGATCTTAAACCAGATGAAGTGGAAACCAAAGTGGGGCCCAAACTTTACCTGTATGATGTATACCTAACTCTGAATTGTACCCCACTTCTTTAAAATAAAATAAAATAAAGTTTCTCTCTTGAATCTCATTTTGTAATCAATTCTAAAATATGTGAGACACTTCTTAGAAATTATCTAAACCCTCCAACAAAGTTGTATTATTATTAATATAAATAATTTGCATTTATGCATCTGTTTATTTTGTTTGCATGCACATAATTTTGTGCATGTGATTTCTTAGGAATAAGTGCCAGAGCTGAACTATGTTATGCTATGTAGGTTTAAATAAAAGACACAAATTTGGTAAGTTTGTTCCAATTTATATATTTTGTAACTTTTTATTTAATTCTAAGAAAAGTGCCAGTGGTGTGTGTGTGTGTATATGTATACATATATTTTATAATTAAAATACATTAACTGAACATTTAAAACAAACTGTTGGACTTCATTTTCCATTGAACTTGTTTTAACATGTCACAATAAAATGTAATGTGTGGAATAGAATCAGGTAATTATGTTTGTTTATCTTTATTTTTAATTATGCATGTTTTTGATAAAATTATCTAAAATTTGCTTTATATTACAAAATTCCAATTTAGACATTGAACCTATTTTGTATTACTAAAAGTGATTCTTAAATGAGACATGGGACTATTTTATCTAAAAAATTCTGGCATTCTGTTTTTCAGAAGATTGTAAACTGTTATATAAACAATTTTTCTATTAGGCAATACTGTTATAAATGATTAACCATTTTGATTGCTGCTGGGGTTCACTGAAGATCAAATTATTACGAGAACGTAGTCAAAGGGATTAATATTATTTTAAATATATACTTAACTTTCTCATATAGTGAAATAGCGTATGCTGTTTGAATGATTATATTGACTCAAAGCAGAAATATATCAGCTATATTTAAAATGCAGTAAAAGGCAAAAATTTTATTACAGTGCTAATGAGAACTAGCTGATGAATTTTACTGTTAGAAATGCCCTCCATGGTTCCATATTGAGAATTAGCACTAAAATAATAAAAGAGAAACACAATTAATAATATATGAGTCCTGCCCTTGACAAACTTTCAGTCCAGTGTTTATTGAAACTTCTCAACCTTAATATAAAAATTAAACAATATGTGAAGATTTATTTCAGAACTTCCAAAAATATATTCTATACAATTCCTTTGAATATATTTTGAAATGTTCTGTTTAGTTAATATATTATTAATCACTACATACAGAAAAAGTAACTCAATTATTGAATAAAAATAAAAGTGTAGCTTCTGTTCATACTTCAAATCTTAACTTTAATATTCATCCTTTTGAGGATTTTTTCTAAAACCATTAGATATAATATATATTAATCTTTTTATAGAACTTTATTTTTATAGCATCTAATATAATTAGCAATTACATATTTTAATATTTTTGCATTTATCAGGGTTTTTTTTTTCCAGTTGGAGTCTCACTCCATCGCCCAGTCTAGAGTGTAGTGGCAAGCTCACCGCCACCCTGGAGTTGACCTGCTGGGCTCCTGAGACCCTTCCGCCTCAGCCTTCCAAGTAGCCGGAACTACAGGCACACACTACCATGCCCAGCTAATTTTTTTTTATTCCTTGTAGAGACTGGGTCTGGCCAAGTTGCCCAGATTGGTCTTTGACCTCCCAAAGTGCTGAGATTACAGGCTGAGCCACCGAGTCCAACCGGTTTTTATTTTTATGTCTCTTCTACATGACCACAAGAT